>JACVTC010000058.1:52500-135000 GCA_016946835.1 Neocallimastix lanati (nom. inval.)
ATAATATATATTATACGATTTACATATAATACATTTATTAGAGATTTCAGTATAAATAAAATAAAAAATTTACCTAATGAGTTGTTTAATTTAAGGAATTTAAATTCTCTGTAATATATTAATATTTAAAATATTATTATTAGTAAAAGTTATATTTAATATATAATGATAGTTTAAATAGAATTATATTATCTATAAAGAGAGGATTATTAATTATTTGTTTATATGTTTGTTTTTTAATATTTTTATTAAATATAATTTAATTAGAGATGTCAATACAAATCAAATTGAAGTAATTCCACCAGCTATTCAAAATTTAACGCAATTAGAACAATTGTAATAAATTTTTATTTAATATAATTATTATTATTATTTTTATATTAGTAGAAATACCATATCTTTATTCCAATTAAAAGTATTGAAATATAATTATTTATATTTATAGATATATACATAATAATAATATTAAAATATTGCCTAATGAGCTATTTAGTTTAAAAAAGTTAAAATTAATGTAAAATATTTTTATATTACAAATATATATAATAAATAAACATACATAAATATTAATAAAATTTTATAATATTTAAATAAATATATTAATTCTTATAATATAAATAATATTAATACATTTTAATTATTATTAAAATAAATATATATATATATTATAGATCAATTTATTCAAATCAAATTGAAGTCATTCCACCAGCTATTCAAAATTCATCACAATTAGAAATATTGTAATAAATATTCATTTATAATCATTATAAATATTATATTAATACAATATCTTTATTCAAATTAGCAATATAAAAATAAAACTTTTTTTTTATAATATTTAAATAAATATATTAATTCTTATAATATAAATAATAGTATTTAATGTATATTAATAACTTTACTAAATATATAATAAATAGAGATTTAGTAAAAGTTATATTTAATATATAATAATAGTTTAAATAGAATTTTATTATCTATAGAGGGAAGATTATTAATTATTTGTTCATATGTTTGTTTTTTAATATTTTTATTAAATATATATTAATTAGAGATGTCAGTATAAATCAAATTGAAGTAATTCCACCAGCTATTCAAAATTTAACGCAATTAGAACAATTGTAATTAAATATTTATTTATTATAGTAATTATATTAATATATAATTTATTTAATATATAATTTATAAATATTTTGACAAATATTTTTTTATTATTATAAAAATAAAATTAATTTTATTTTTTTTTTTTTTTTTTTTTTTTTTTTTATTGAAATGGTATTTATAGAATTATACATTATAATAATATTAAAGTATTGCCTAATGAACTATTTAATTTAAAAACTATAAAAGTGCTGTAAAGTGATTCAATTTTTAAGTATAATAAAAATAATATGAATAAAGTATAAAAAATTAACCTACATTAAATAATATTATTATTTAACGTATTTTAATAATTATTACTAAATATATAAAAACATAGAGATTTAGTAAAAGTTATATTTAATATATAATGATAGTTTAAATAGAATTTTATTATCTATAGAGGGAAGATTATTAATTATTTGTTCATATGTTTGTTTTTTAATATTTTTATTAAATATATATTAATTAGAGATGTCAGTATAAATCAAATTGAAGTAATTCCACCAGCAATACAAAATTTATCACAATTAAAACTATTGTAATTAAATATTTATTTATTATAGTAATTATATTAATATATAATTTATTTAATATATAATTTATAAATATTTTGACAAATATTTTTTTATTATTATAAAAATAAAATTAATTTTATTTTTTATTTTTTTTTTATCGACATGGTATTTATAGAAATCTACATCATAATAATATTAATAAAGTATTGCCTAATGAACTATTTAATTTAAAAACTTTAAAAGTGCTGTAAAGTGATTCAATTTTTGAGTATAATAAAAATAATATGAATAGAATATAAAAAATTAACCTACATTAAATAATATTATTATTTAATGTATTTTAATAATTATTACTAAATATATAAAAACATAGAGATTTAGTAAAAGTTATATTTAATATATAATGATAGTTTAAATAGAATTTTATTATCTATAAAGAGAGGATTATTAATTATTTGTTTATATGTTTGTTTTTTAATATTCTTATTAAATATAATTTAATTAGAGATGTCAATACAAATCAAATTGAAGTAATTCCACCAGCAATACAAAATTTATCACAATTAAAACTATTGTAATTAAATATTTATTTATTATAGTAATAAATATTATATTGAATAGTACTAATTTTTTTTTTTTATTTTAATTAATGATATTAATATATTATTATATATATTATTTACTTATAATATTAATAGCAATGTAGGAAGTAATTCAATAAAAGTATTGCCTAATGAGCTATTTAATTTAAAGAATTTAAATGGGTTGTAAATATTTATTAGTAATATTAATATAAATAATATATATTTATTTAATATATAATTTATAAATATTTTGACAAATATTTTATTATTATTATTATTAATTATAAATATTTTATTGTATTTATTATTTATATATAATATATTTACAGGGATATAAGTGGAAATTCCATAAAAACATTACCTAATGAACTATTTAGTTTAAAGAATATCAGAGAAATGTAAGTGTTATTTTTTTTATTTTTATTTTTAAATAATAGCATTAATATTAATAATAATTATTTTTTTAATATTATATATAATAATTATAATTAAATATACATTAAATAGAGCTCTCAATGCAACTCAAATTGAAGAGATACCATCGGCTATACAAAATTTATCAAATTTAGAAAGCTTGTAATAAATAAATAAATATTTATTTATTTATTTATTTATTTATTTATTCATTTATTTATTTATTATTATTATTATTATTATTATTATTATTATTATTATTATTATTATTATTATTATTATTATTATTATTATTATTATTATTATTAATATTATTATTATTATTATTATTATTATTATTATTATTATTATTATTATTATTATTATCATTATCATTATTGTATTCTTTTTCTTATTCTTATTATTCTTATTTTTAGAATTATTATTAATAGAGTTAACATTTATATATATATATATATATAATTGATGATATTAATAGATATCTAGATGATAATGATCTAAGGAATTTGCCCAATGAAATATTTTTCTTAGAGAAATTAAACGAACTGTAAGTTATTTTAAATTTATGACATAATTAAAAATAATATTAATTTTTATTTGATATATATTAAATGAAAATATATTAATAAAATATTTTTAAATTATATATAAGTGATTTAAAAAATAATCAAAACTTAAAAACAAAAATAATTAAATTTGGAAATTCAACAATTAATAATTGCAATTTTAATAATATGAATATCTCATGCTATGAGCAACATACTTGTGATTTCATCATTTTTAATAATAAAAATTTCACTGATAATGAAGCTGCAAAGGAATTTAAAATATGCTCCCAAAGAGAAATCGATGAATTATTTAATTCAACAAAAAATAAAAAAGATATTATTATAGGATGTACTATTGTTATTCTTAGTATCCTTATCATTTTTATATTAATTGTAAAAAACAAACATGAAAAAAATAATAAATATAATGATGATGAATTTGGACCTGGAAATATTTATATTAAAATTAATAAATCTAGTAATAATAATCAAAATAACAATAATTCCAATATTGAAATTAATAATAATAATAATATTAATATTAATATTAATAATAATAATAATAATAATCAAAATAACAATAATTCTAATATTGAAATTAATAATAATAATAATAATAATAATAATAATAGTAATAATAATAATAATAATAGTAATAATAATAATAATAATAATAGTAATAATAATAATAATAATAATTGTGAAAATAATGATAATTATGATGATATTAAAGGTACAACGAATATTTACAATGCATTAGTTGTCGAAAAATCTAAAAACGAAAATATATCTTGAATTTATTATTATTATTATTATTATTATATAATAAATAAATTTTTACTCTTTTTAAAGTATATAAAATAAATATTTAAAATAAAGTATATTTAAAATAAAGTGGGAAATACAGATTAAAATATACTTTAATTTCTATTGACCACTGGATTGTTCAAAACTATAAAATAAATAAATAAATAAATAAATAAATAAATAAATAAATAAATAAATAAATATTTCATCAACTAATATATTAAATAATTTTAATTCAAAATTTATTGAAATAGTTTTTTATTTTTTATATTTTTTTATTTTTTATTTTTTATTTTATATTTTATATTTTATATTTTTTATTTTTTTTTATTTTATTTTATTTTTTATTTTTTATTTTTAAAGAAAACGTAATATTTATATTATTTAAAATATTATTTTAAATATATATATATTTTTTATTTCTTTTAAATTGATTATTAATAAAAAAATAATATCAATAAAAATATTTTAGTTTCTATTTTAAATTTGCTTTCTAGGAGCGTAGACGCTGAAAATGCAGTAAGACAGGCTAGCAGGGACAATTCCTCTGAAGGAGAAGACTATTTTTTCTTTCATATAATCAATTCAAACTTTAATCCGAAATAAGTGATATGGAGGTGAGGTTCGTTGCATATAAACTTTTTTCTGAATTTATTTATACACTCTATTTTGAATAATACATTTTAGTTCAAGTTACTATTTTAAATATTATTATGTTAAAATTGGGCAAATAATATTATTTATTTATTTATTTTATTTTATTTTATTTTATTTTAATTCTATGTTTTATTTTTTTTTTAAAATAAAAAATATTCATGTAATTAATTAATAAATAAATAAATAAAGAATAAAGTTCGAAATAATTGCGGCTGCAAAAAAAAAAAAAAAAAAATTTCTATGATTAATGAAAAATTTTATATAATAATTTTATATAATAAATTCATATATAAATAAAAGTATTTCAAAGGACTAACATAATATTTTTTATAATTAGATTGATTTAAATATTACTATTGTTTTATATTTTAGTAGTTATACTTTTATTTAAATAATGACAATTAATATTAATATACTTTTATTTTATTTATAATGATAATTATGATCATCGACATTGATAAGTTATAATGATGTTGTTTTTTTAGCTTCATTTATATTATATTATAAATATAAATATAAATTAAGTCTTCAACAGTATTAAGGGAACTAATATTTATATCAATAAAATAAAATAAAATAAAATAAAATAAAATAAAATAAAATAATAAAAAGTAAAATTGAATAAAATAAAATAAAATAAGACAAAATTGTTTAAACACGTTATTAAATTTTTACTTATTTTCCCATTATTTCTCTGTTTATGTAATTAACTAATTAATTAATTAATTAATAATTTTTTTTTTTTTTTTGGTTGGTTGTTTGTTTGTTTTTTGCTTTTGTTTCTATTTAAATTTTTCTAATCATCCCAATTAAAAAAAAAAAAATAACTCCAATACTAAATACTGCTTATCATATTTTTCACCCATTTGTTAATATTTGTTAATATTGATAATTTGATATTTTGATATTTTACTATAAAATAAAATTTTTATTCATTCCGTTTTTAGGTTTTAAAAATTTTAATTTGTACATAAATACATAGTTTATAATATATTAACTTTTTAATTTATGACTATATTAAACAATTAGTAACAACATGACCGCTTTTAGGAAATATTAAAAGCTGTACGACATGATTACATGACATTTTATATTAAGGTAATAATTTAAAACATAATACAATATATTATATTACATAAATAAATATATATACATAAATTAAGAAAATTAAAGAAAAACATTATATGATTGAATTTTTCATATAAAAAGTTTCTTTTTTTCTTTTGAAATTTTTAAAATTCATTTTATTTTTTTTTTTTTTAATTATTATTTTATTTGTTTTCTTTATATAAGTTTTTTAAAAAAAAAAAATAAAGAAAAGAATATTTAAGTTTTTGTTGATTTAAAATTTAAATTTCTAGAAATAAATAATAAATAAAAAAAATATATATATATTTGGATATATATAAAATACATATATTTAAAAATATAATTATAATAAATATTACAAAAAAAATAAATATATATATATATTTATAAATAAGTAGAAGAAAAATAGATTTAATATAAAATAATTAAAAAAAAATGAAGTTTTTAAATGCTTTAACTATTGTCAGTGTTTGTATTGCAAATGCTGTAGCAAAAAATTGTTGGGCAGAAGAATTAGGTTTTAAATGCTGTTCTTCAAGTGATGCCAAGGTAGAATATACAGATAATGATGGTAAATGGTCTATAGAAGATGGTAATTGGTGTGGTATTTTAAAAAAGCCAGAATGTTGGGCTTTGGAATTAGGATTTGAGTGTTGTACTTCAGAAGATATTGAAGTTCAATACACTGACAAAGATGGAAAATGGGGAATTGAAAATTATGAATGGTGTGGTATTATTGAAAAAGAAAAACCAATTACTAAGCCTGTTGAAGAACCAACAACTATACCAGTTGATGAACCATCTGAAACGACTGAACCAGTTTCAACTACTACAGTTGTTGACGATTCTACACCATCTCCAATCCGTGATATTTCATCTAAGGAATTAATTAAGGAAATGAATTTCGGTTGGAATTTAGGTAATACTATGGATGCTCAATGTATTGAATACTTAAATTATGAAAAGGATCAAACTGCTTCCGAAACTTGCTGGGGTAATCCAAAGACTACTGAAGATATGTTCAAGGTTTTAATGGATAATCAATTTAATGTTTTCCGTATTCCAACTACTTGGTCTGGTCACTTCGGAGAAGCTCCAGATTATAAGATTGATGAAAAATGATTAAAGAGAGTTCATGAAGTTGTTGATTATCCATACAAGAATGGAGCATTTGTTATCTTAAATCTTCATCATGAAACCTGGAATCATGCCTTCTCTGAAACTCTTGATACTGCCAAGGAAATTTTAGAAAAGATTTGGTCTCAAATTGCTGAAGAATTTAAGGACTATGATGAACATTTAATCTTTGAAGGATCAAACGAACCAAGAAAGAACGATACTCCAGTTGAATGGACCGGTGGTGATCAAGAAGGATAGGATGCTGTTAATGCTATGAATGCCGTTTTCTTAAAGACTATTCGTAGTGCTGGTGGTAATAATCCAAAGCGTCATCTTATGATTCCACCATATGCTGCTGCTTGTAATGAAAACTCATTCAACAACTTTATCTTCCCAGAAGATGATGACAAGGTTATTGCTTCTGTTCATGCCTATGCTCCATACAACTTTGCCTTAAATAATGGTGAAGGAGCTGTTGATAAGTTTGATGCAGCTGGTAAGAGAGATCTTGAATGGAACATTAACTTAATGAAGAAGAGATTTATTGATCAAGGTATTCCAATGATTCTTAGTGAATATTGTGCAATGAACCGTGATAATGAAGAAGATCGTGCTACTTGGGCCGAATTCTACATGGAAAAGGTTACAGCTATGGGAGTTCCACAAATCTGGTGGGATAATGGTATCTTCGAAGGTACTGGTGAACGTTTTGGTCTTCTTGATCGTAAGAACTTAAAGATTGTTTATCCAACTATTGTTGCTGCTTTACAAAAGGGTAGAGGTTTAGAAGTTAACGTTGTTCATGCTGTTGAAAAAGAAACAGAGGAATGTTGGTCCGAAAAGTATGGTTATGAATGTTGTTCACCAAACAATACTAAGGTTGTAGTCAGTGATGAAAGTGGTAAATGGGGTGTTGAAAATGGTAACTGGTGTGGTGTTCTCAAATACACTGAATCTTGTTGGTCACTTCCATTTGGATACCCATGTTGTCCACATTGTAAGGTTCTTACTGAGGATGAGAATGGTAAATGGGGAGAATTAAATGGAGAATGGTGTGGTATTGTTGCTGATAAGGTGGAATGCCTCGGCCAGGAGTTGAACAGCAAGGTGATGATGAACGTAGTGAGTGCGTATGCGCTGAAGATAAATCCTCATGCATGAAATAAGAATAAATAAATTTCTCATGAAAAATTAATTAAAAAAATAAAAAAGAAAAATTTATATACACATATTTCTAATATGATGTCATTTAAAATTTTTATTTCTTATTATTTTTAATAAAAAAAATTATAAGAAAAGAAAATATAAAAATAATAATAATAATAAATGAAATAAAATATTTTAATTATTTATTCTTTTACTTAAAAAGCAAAAAAAAATTTAATTAAAATCATGAATTTTTAAAGATGGTATATGTATTTTAAATAAAAGCTTAATAAGATTATAAAAATTGAGTAAAAAATTTAAAATAAAAATAAAATAAATAAAAAAAAAAAAAAAAAAAAAAAAAAAAAAAAAAAAAAAAAAAAGAAAAAATAAAATAAAATAAAATAAATAAAAAATAAATAAATTATATAAAAAAAAATAAAATAAAATAAATAAAAAATAAATAAATTATAAAAAAAAAAAAAGAAAAGTGTAATAAAATAAAAGAAATAGATGATTTGCTTTATTGGTAGAGTAGTTCTTTTAATATGAATTAATATTATTATTTATATTATTTATATTTAAAAAGAATTTTTTTTTTTATTTTTATCTGTTATATTTTTTATATTGTGTGCTCTTATTGGCGGGCGTTCAATATATGAAAAAATTAAACTTAATGATGGGGAACAAAGACAATTAGTTGACAATATTTTTAAACAAAGTTCAACGTCGAAATGATAAGGTATGGATTTTCACCTCCCGGTGAAAAAACTAATACAGATCCGTTAGTTATCACTAATACTGAAAATTATTACTCGCAATAATGGACGTGGTGTTATTTTCGAGGAATGGGAAAAGTTGGAGGCTATATTGCTTCTAACGCACTTTTATAATTTTATAATAAATAATATTTTATTTCATGTATTTTATTTGTTATTGTTTTCATTTAAATCATGTAATTTTATTATTATTATTATAAATTAAATAAAGTTATTCTCTAAGTCTATTATAAGCAAAGCATTATATTTTGCTCCACCTTTAGGTTCAAACAAAAACAATTCTATTAATGTACAATATTTAATTACAACCACATTGTTATGGTGTATTGATTCTTACTCCTCGAAAACGAAAATTATTTTAACATTGAAAAGAAGAAAAAATGTAAAAATTATATCAAAAGGAACTCAACGGTTAGTGTTTATGCCTTATCTCGTGATCTTCAAGTATTTCCAATTGCTGTATTTTGTGCTTCTTTTCAAATACAATGCTTTTGTAAATGGTGAAATTCTAAATGTATTATTAAAGATCTCATAAACCATATCCCTTCTATGCCACGTTATTCTTGGTCGAAAAAAACACTGGTGCAGTTAGAAGTCATGTCAATTATCATCAATACACTTTTACTGACAGCACAGTTCCAAACATAGAACCTATAATAAGTAATTCAATATTCGATGATATTTCTTGTGGTTCAGGAGAGAAAGTTCAGTGAATATCACACTATCTATTTTAAAGATGTTACTTCTTTGTTTTATTATTTTAGATCTTACTGATGATCATATTACTACACACAGTATATATCACACTGAAATTTTTTTTTTTTTACTTTTGAACTTATTTTTATTCTTTATTACATTAAATTTTTTTTATGATTAATTAAAATTTGTTTTTTTTTACTTAATATTTTACATACATTTATTTTTTATCTTTATATTATAAAGTGTATTTTTTTAAAAAAATTGTAATACATAAAAATATTTTAATCTATTTAATAAAGCACTGGAAGTGTATTCTCTTCCTCACCTAAAAAAAAAAAAAGGAAAAAAATTATTTAATGGATGGGAATCTTTTTATAGTCTTTCACTACTAACATTTTATTTACATCTACATTTTAGCTAATGTATGATTACTCAACAAAATATTTTTACTTTTTAAAGAGCTTTATTAATTGAAAAGAAAAACAATTATTCAAAAGATAAAAAGAATAGATTATTCAATATAACAGAATATGCAAGTGGTTTATTTTACTTAACAAACTATCAGTTACTGAACATAGAACAAAGAAAAATCTTCATATTATATTAATTATTTTATATTTTTTAAATTTTTTTTATTTTTATTTTTTTTATATAATTATTATTATTTTTTATATTTATATTTCTTAGTTTTTTATTATTTTAGTTTATATTAGTTTCATTTTTATCGTTTGTAATTAATAGTTAATTATGGAAAAGATATTTCACAGGGGTTCTCGCTGTTATGGAATATCTATTGACAACACAAGATTGATGTTTATCTGTGTACCATTTTCAAATAATTTAGAATTGAATTCGATCATACAGAGAATAAATAATAAAGTTAAAAAAGCACTTTATTCCATAAAAGGATTTCTTAAAATTCCTCATATTCCTATCCCTTATAAACGAATGTTATTTTCAGTTATAGTAATTGAGCAATTTTCGTATTATGCTCCTCTTCTTGGATCATAAAAAAATAAAAAAAGAATGAAAAGTACCTAAACACTTGTTAATACAGGATTACACAAGATGGAAGGATTTCCTAAAGGAAATAGCTTTAAATCCATTTATTTTGTTTCTAAAGAACTTCGCATTCCTCCTCTTTCGGAGAAATGTGCGATTGCTCAGGAAAGATGTTTTAAGAAATGCAAAAACTCGAAATGTATTATCTCTGATTTACTTAGAGATATATCACGTTGTAGAAGGTCATGCATGGGATAAAGAAAGTAAAATTTTAGAGACAAATTGGATAAAATTCCATCAAAAAAATTAATTGTAAACTTTTACTGGAAAAGAGATATGGCAGAAAAATCAATCATGGCTAAGGTATATAAGAAAAAATGAATTTGAAAAAACTAGAGACTAACTAAAGCTCAACTTCAAGTATCCTAAATATAGCATTGGCTTCCGTGGGGTACTTTATGCCAGATGTAGATATATATATATTAATATTAGTGATAGTGAAAATAATAGTATCATTGCTAATAATGTAGCAAATAGGTCAATTGGTGAAAATCGTGTTAATATTAGTAATTTTCTAAACAATGAGTGTGTAAATATATATATGACGTTGTACCGATTATATAACTTCCTTCTTGATGGAAAAGATGCAGATATTATTGAATATAAATTATAAAAAGGAATGAGAGGTTTTGTTTAATAACTAAATCATTTCTAGTGATTACTCTAAAGCATCATTCTTGTTGCGATCTGCGGCTATCTTTACTGAAATTATGCCAAGGACTAGCATTCGACAAGGATTACTATTCCGACGGTATAGGCACAAACTAACCAGAAGCGTCAACGCTAAAAATACAGTATGACAGGCTAGTAGGACTAATGCCTCTAAAGGAGAAGACCATAATTTCTTTTAGATAATTAATTCAAACCCTAATCCAGAATAAGAATTTAATCTTAAAACAAAGATCTTATAATCTGGAGGTTAGGTTCGTTGCATATGAATTTTTTTTTTGAATTTATTTATACACTTTATTCTGAATTTATTTATACACTTTATTTCAAATATTACTTTTTATTTCACATTACTATTCTAAATATTATTATGTTCAAATTGAGAAAATAATATATTTATTTTTTTTTATTAATTGAGTGTTTTTTATATAAGAAAATATTCATTTCATTCATAAATGAAAAACTAAATAAATAAATAAAGTTAAAAGTTCGCTATAATGGCGACTATAAAAAAAAAAAAAAAAAAAAAAAAAAACTATTTACTAACTTGAATTTTTTTTTTCTTTTTTCAATAGGTTCCAAATACTTAAGAAATAAATAAAATATATATACAGAATATCTCAAAAGAAAAGACTATAGCAAAAAATTTATTTTAATTTTATTTTTATTCATTTTTTTTTACTTCATTAACTAATTTTTTTTTTATTTTATTTTTACATTAATTTATTTTTATTAATATAGCTTAGTTTTTATTTTGAAATGTCGACTGTACATAAAGGTCTGAGACGTTTTGGTCTCCTTATAATGAAAAATTGTTTTAAATTTTATTCATGACCTTTAATCGTGAACTAAAAGTAGACTATGGGAATTATTAAGTAAAAAAAATATATATATATATATATATATTAAATTGTAACTAAATTATTCATGGAATTGTTAAAAAAAAATATTTAAATTGTGACAAAATTATTCATACAATTGTTAAAAAACACTATACTAATATGAAGAATAACTTTATTCCTAAGAGTTAACTATAATAAAAACCCAGATTATTTAAAAGTTATTTATAGAACAAATTTTGGAAGATTACTTCAAGGATTTACACAGTATAAATTATAAGAGAACCAGATATTATTTTGAACCCACTATACCCCTCTCAGATAGTCTTCTGTATGCTAATCCTTTCTCGAATGCTAATTATTTTAACCTCTATATTAGCTGGAATATTAATGGTTGAAACTCTGAAAAACGTGACAAACTTAACTCATATTAATTCTATTTTTAAACTTATTTTTATTTGTTTTCAAAGAGTCTGTAACAGTTCATTCCTGAATTCTTTTTCAAATTCCTATCCACCTCTCAATCATTATAGAAAAGTATTGAAACGTGCAAACATGAAAATCCATGGCGTGCGTGGTCTTTATATTGGTATCTCAATTTCTACCAATTTCACTAATAATAATTTAAAATATAGATATACACTATCAGTAAATATAGTTTCCTTTTTGGGTGTTAAATATTCATTAGAAAGCATTTACATCCCAAAAAAAAAAAAAAAAAAAAAAAAAAAAAAAAAAAAAAAGAAGAATTACCATAATAACCCTTCTGTTATTGATAATGATATCAGTATAACTACACAAAAACTTAATTTCTACTCAATGGTTTGTTATAATAATTATTGGGCACCAGTTTACTTGGTCTAATGATGGAAAGAGTTTCTGTATTGACTTTAAAGTTGTTAACGATAAATTAAGAAATTATCTAAAAATTGATTCTGGAAGTAACTCTTTTAATGATATCTCTAACTATTTATCACTTATTCTTTCAAGTGAAAAAAGCAAATCCTGATAAATTTTACTACGTCGCCTCCTGGTAAGAAGATTAAATGATCAACTCAGCCACTTTACAAAACATTATGAAAAACTTACTTCTAATATAATCGGTCACAGTCTTAATGAAAAATTATTGGAAAGGAATACTAAATAATTATTTTTTTTTTCTTCTTCTCTTCAGGAATCATGGGACATTAATCAACCTATTTCAATGTCAGAAATTCACTTTAACGTTCTTTCAAATAAAAAATAACAAAGCACCTGGCCCTATGTACCAAAGGGATCAATTTACCTTTATTGCTTTTTCTTGATCTCAAAAAAAAAAAGCTTTTGATTCAATTCCAACTTATGATATACTTATAAAATTTAGTAATATTAGTATTTGTAGTAAATGCCTTAAGTTCATTACTAATCTATACCTTACTTCGAAAGTTCGTACAAAACTTTTAATGGTAAACTTTCAAAAAAAATTTCCACTACATTGTGACATTTGCCAAGGGAGTCCCTTATCATCTATTTTATTTAATATATATCAATAATATATTTGACAAATGCAAGAAATATGATGAGATTACTGAAAGAAAAAAAAGAATTATGATAGCTTATTTGCTGATTATACTGTTTTATTGGCTCCTACAAAATCCTCTCTTAAAAACCTTTTAAAGTAAAGCTCATAATTGGGATATCAAAAATTAAAATATCCTTTTGAATTGGTAAATGCCCTACACTTATTATTAAACCAAATGAATTCTAAACCTTCAAGACCTTATGAAAATTAAAAAATATGTCAACACTTTCAAACTTTTTCCTATTATTTATGAACAAAAAAAAAAAAAGCACGTAAATTAACAATACGCAAACACAATAATAAGATTAATATTGAAGTTTTTTTTACTATTAATGTAAAAAATTTCATGTATATTATTTTCATGTTTTTTTTTTTAATTAAGTTTATTCCTAGTCTTTAAAAAAAAAATAAAAAAAATCATAATTACATTTCATTAATATTTTTTATATAAACTTTAATTTTTATTAAATTTTACTATTTAATTATTTTATTATTATATTATCTTTACATTTTTTAATATATTCCTATTTTTGATATAATTAATTATCTATTATATATATATATATATATATTTTTTTTTTTAAAAAAAAAAGTACATCTACTTTTATTGGTTTTATAATTATTTGTTATACATACTCCTATATATAGGGAGAGTTGCATTTCCCCAAGTTGCAATTCGCCAAGTTGTATTTCGCCAAATTGAAAATTATTTATTCGTTAAAAATGTTTTATTATGAATGTGGTCCATTTCGCCAATTTTTTTTTTTTTTGAAATTTTAAAGCCATCTATTTATTTGTGGCTTTTAAAATTTATATTATTACGCCATAAAATTTAATATAATTTTAAGTAAAAAAAAAATAAATGTATAAATAAATAAGTAAATAAATAAATAAATAAAAATTAAAAAGGTCAATAAAAAATAAAATATTTTTACATAATTTTTTTTTTTTTGACAATCATGTTATAAGGAAAATGATAAATAATTATTTTCCTTATAACCTTATTTTTTATATTTTATTATTAATATTTATATTATATTTTTATATTTTAAATTTTATTATTGATATTATATTTTTATATTTTTATATTTTTATAATTTATTATTAATATCAATATAATATTTTTATATTTTATTATTAAAAAATTTTATTTTATAAATTTATATTTAAATTAATATTATTTAAAATATTAATTTTTTATATTATAACTAAAACTTTAGTTGTTATTATAACATCTTAATAATAGAATTAAACCTTTTATTTTATATATAATTTATAAATAAAATACTAAATAATAATAAAAATTACAAAATAATATTTTTATAAGACTTAAATTATAGCTGTAAATTGAAATTTCAAAAATTAAAATTTGTTGTTCACATTTCAATTACTATTTATATATTACAGCAACTGTTTTGTAGAGATATATAAATAGGTTTTTTACACATATGAATTCACATGTCTATCCCATATTATATATATGGGCTTGTAAAGAACATATATACTTTGGTATATATATCTTATACTATATCAGTACGACGTCGGCGCTCCAAATTCCTAAGCAGAGGTAGCTCCAGTAGACATGTCTTGCCAAATAACATCCGTGTTATCCTATAGAAATTGAACTCGTAACCCTCACAGTATAGGTTATACAACTACACTAGGATGCCATGGGTGATCAAATATAGAAATTAAATACGTGGCAATCCAATAATGGTAGGAGCGGAATTAATACTTACCTGAAATTGTGCCATTATAACCCCTTTACCCTTTCTCCAAACCCTATCGGGAAAATCAGATAAAGAATAGATACCAGATGATTATTAAGTCCGCCACATAACAACCAGTAGAAAGCCCAGTTCTACTTTATATGCTAAAAAATGCTATATATATTTGTTGTTTTAAAAAGACTTAAAAGTTAATAATTTAATTAGATTATAATATAAATAAAATAATTAATTAATTCATAAATTCTTTATTAGTATATATTAAAAAAAATAATTAATATTAATTTAGAATAAATAAATAATTAAATTTTTTTTATATACATTAAATAAGTAATTTATTTTTAAATAATAAAAATTAAAATATTTTCATATATACTTTATGTATCTGTTTTTTTTTAAAAAATTAAAAGAAAAAGAAATAATTAAAATACTTTTTATCTTTTAAAAAAAATTGAATATTTAATTGTTCAGAATTAATATTAAAAAATAATATTTAGATAATTAATATAATAATTTAAAAGATATAATTAAAAACTATATATTAAAATTTATAAATGGAAGAAAACATAACTATTTATATAAGTGAGTCTAATAAAGGAGAAGAACAAATCATTATTAATAAACAATATAAATTTAATTTTTCACATTCAAGGAAAGATAATTCAAGAGTTTATAAATGTACCGAATATAAAAAAAATAATAAATGTAAATCTTTTATTATTTTAAATAATGAGAAAGAAATCTTAAAATATGAGAGTTTACATAATCATCCTGGAAACGAATATACTGTATCCCTATCTGTAATGAAACATAAAATTAAAGATGAAATTAAAAAACATTCAAATCCTTTTGATATAAAACGAAAAAGACTATATAATGAAATTTCTAAAGAAATGGGATTTATATATCCGTGTCCAGAATATATTTCAGTTAAAACTCTAATATTAAGAAGTATTAATAAAAAACTACCATCCAATGTAACAACTTTTAATGAAATTCCTAATGAATCTGAATATTATAAAACTGAACGAAATGAAGATTTTATGATATTCAAAAATTCTGATTTAGTAATTTTTCAATCCCCTTTTCAAGCAAAATTATTTAAGAAATATAATAATGATATATTTGTGGATGGTACTTTTTATATCGCACCTAAATTTAGTCAACAAGTGTTTATTACAAGAACTTACGTTAAAGAATTGAATAGTTTTTATACTACTTCTTATGCAATATTAAGAAATAAAAACAAAAAACATATAAAATGTTATTCAATAAATTAAAACAAAATTCTAATAATAATATTATAACTGAACCAAAAAATGTACATTGCGATTTTGAAAAAGGCATATCCAAAGCAGTTAAAAAAATATTTCCTAATATAAATATTAAATACTGTATTTGGCATTATAAAAATTTATTAGAAATTAAAAAAAATGAATTGTGCCGTAATGAAGTGAACGATGATGAAAAAATATTTAATTATTACAAAGGAATTTCAAACTTACCATTTATCAACCCTGAATACATAATGGATATTTTTTCATTAATTAAAACTAAATCCATTGAAAAAAATTCTTGACAATTTTTAAAATTTTTAGAATATTTTTATGAAACATATTTAATTGGTTACGATATGAAAAGTTGGAATTATTATAATAATATTGAACATATAACCAATAATGCTTCAGAATCACTCAATAATTCCTTAAATAAACTATTTCCAATGAAACCAAATTTTTATGAATTAATAAATAAATTAAAAGAACAGGAACATTTATCATATTATGATTACCAAATGAAAATAAAAGGAATTTGGAGAATGAAAAAAAAAATAAAAACAAAAACTGATGAAATTAATATCTTAATTGAAAAATACAAAAATAAAGAAGCCAAGTTAATTAATATTAAATATGATAGAAGTGATCTTACTAAATTGTGGTTTGAATGTTTAACTAATTTAAATAATATTTTATAAATATTATTTAATAATAAATAATTATGAAATGACAGAGGAATTTCCAAAAGAAAAAATCATTAAAATTCTTTCATACAAAAACTTATAATTAAATTTATTAATTAAAATTTTATAATTATTAAAAAGTTAAAATGTTTATATACTTGATAAAATTTATGTAGTTTAAATAAATATTCTATAATTTTATTATTATAATTTATTTTATTAATAATTGTTTAAATATTTTATTAATATTTTTTTTAAAATAAATAATCCTATATTTTTATACTTTATTATTAATATCAATAATATATTTTTATATTTTTATATTTTATTATTAATGTTTATAATTAATTTTATTAATAATTGTTTAAATATTTTATTAATTTTTTTTTAAATAAATAAATCTATATAATTGTTAAAGTATTTTATTAATATTTTTTTTAAATAAATAAATCTATATAATTGCTAAAGTATTTTATTAATAGTTGTTTAAATATTTTATTAATATTTTTTAAATAAATAAATCTATATAATTGCTAAAGTATTTTATTAATAGTTGTTTAAATATTTTATTAATATTTTTTAAATAAATAAATCTATATAATTGTTAAAGTATTTTATTAATATTTTTTTTTAAATAAATAAATCTATATAATTGTTAAAGTATTTTATTAATATTTTTTTTTAAATAAATAAATCTATATAATTGTTAAAGTATTTTATTAATATTTTTTTTAAATAAATAAATCTATATAATTGTTAAGGTATTTTATTAATATTTTTTTTAAATAAATAAATCTATATAATTGCTAAAGTATTTTATTAATAATTGTTTAAATATTTTATTAATATTTTTTAAATAAATAAATCTATATAATTGTTAAAGTTTTTTATTAATATTTTTTTTAAATAAATAAATCTATATAATTGTTAAAGTATTTTATTAATATTTTTTTTAAATAAATAAATCTATATAATTGTTAAAGTTTTTTATTAATATTTTTTTTTAAATAAATAAATCTATATAATTGTTAAAGTATTTTATTAATATTTTTTTTAAATAAATAAATCTATATAATTGTTAAAGTTTTTTATTAATATTTTTTTTAAATAAATAAATCTATATAATTGTTAAAGTTTTTTATTAATATTTTTTTTTAAATAAATAAATCTATATAATTGTTAAAGTATTTTATTAATATTTTTTTTTAAATAAATAAATCTATATAATTGTTAAAGTATTTTATTAATATTTTTTTTTAAATAAATAAATCTATATAATTGCTAAAGTATTTTATTAATAATTGTTTAAATATTTTATTAATATTTTTTTTAAATAAATAAATCTATATAATTGTTAAAGTATTTTATTAATATTTTTTTTTAAATAAATAAATCTATATAATTGTTAAAGTATTTTATTAATATTTTTTTTAAATAAATAAATCTATATAATTGCTAAAGTATTTTATTAATAGTTGTTTAAATATTTTATTAATATTTTTTAAATAAATAAATCTATATAATTGCTAAAGTATTTTATTAATAATTGTTTAAATATTTTATTAATATTTTTTAAATAAATAAATCTATATAATTGTTAAAGTTTTTTATTAATATTTTTTTTAAATAAATAAATCTATATAATTGTTAAAGTATTTTATTAATATTTTTTTTAAATAAATAAATCTATATAATTGTTAAAGTTTTTTATTAATATTTTTTTTTAAATAAATAAATCTATATAATTGTTAAAGTATTTTATTAATATTTTTTTTAAATAAATAAATCTATATAATTGTTAAAGTTTTTTATTAATATTTTTTTTTAAATAAATAAATCTATATAATTGTTAAAGTTTTTTATTAATATTTTTTTTAAATAAATAAATCTATATAATTGTTAAAGTATTTTATTAATATTTTTTTTTAAATAAATAAATCTATATAATTGCTAAAGTATTTTATTAATAATTGTTTAAATATTTTATTAATATTTTTTAAATAAATAAATCTATATAATTGTTAAAGTTTTTTATTAATATTTTTTTTAAATAAATAAATCTATATAATTGTTAAAGTATTTTATTAATATTTTTTTTAAATAAATAAATCTATATAATTGTTAAAGTTTTTTATTAATATTTTTTTTTAAATAAATAAATCTATATAATTGTTAAAGTATTTTATTAATATTTTTTTTAAATAAATAAATCTATATAATTGTTAAAGTTTTTTATTAATATTTTTTTTTAAATAAATAAATCTATATAATTGTTAAAGTTTTTTATTAATATTTTTTTTTAAATAAATAAATCTATATAATTGTTAAAGTATTTTATTAATATTTTTTTTTAAATAAATAAATCTATATAATTGCTAAAGTATTTTATTAATAATTGTTTAAATATTTTATTAATAATTTTTAAATAAATAAATCTATATAATTGTTAAAGTTTTTTATTAATATTTTTTTTAAATAAATAAATCTATATAATTGTTAAAGTATTTTATTAATATTTTTTTTAAATAAATAAATCTATATAATTGTTAAAGTATTTTATTAATATTTTTTTTTAAAATAAACCTTTTAATTGTTTGAATATTAAACCTTTTAATTGTTTGAATATTTTATTTTATTTTTTTTTTTGTAAAAAAATATTTATTTTTATCTAACCATTATAATTTATTTAATTAATCACTTAATAAATTTTAAGAAAAAAATTACAAATTAATAATACAACAAAATAGTATCATATAACTATTAATTTAAAAAGCCTCAAAATTTGATATATCACGTGAAAAAATTGGCGTTTTGGACCTCTCCCATTTTTAACATATCTATTTTTTTTCTATTAATATTTTTTATTTATTTATTTTATTTATTATATATTTATTTTTTAAAAATATTTTAAGCCACATTTTGTGAAATGCACCCCTCCCATAAAAAAGTTAATAATTATAAAATAATTTTTTTTTTATTAATTAAAATAAATATGAATCATTATTAATAAAAAAAGATGATATTTGAAAGATCTTTAAATATAATGAATACTCAATTCTTAATGAAACACAAAACAATAAATGCGTTTATATGCCTAGAAGAAGACTTAAACAGTATTATATATACATATATATTTTTTTATCTTTTTTTTTGTTTTTTTTTTATTTTTTATTTATTAATATTATTATTATTTTGTATAATTATTTTATATAATAAATAAATATTATATATTATATTTTATATTATATTTTATATTATATTATATATAATATATAATTATATTATCAGTTGTGCACCCCCAAAATTCCTAATGGTTTTTTTTCGTGGATAAATACAACTATAAGAATTAAAGAATCATTTGTTTTACATACTGTCGGATTGGATGTAGCTGTCGTAAGTGAAATAATAATAATAATAATAATTATAATAATAATAATAATAATAAAAAGATTGTATTTCTAATAATAATAATAATAAAAAGATTGTATTTCTAATAATAATAATAATAAAAAGATTGTATTTCTAATAATAATAATAATAATAATAAAAAGATTGTATTTCTAATAATAATAATAATAATAATAAAAAGATTGTATTTCTAATAATAATAATAATAATAATAAAAAGATTGTATTTCTAATAATAATAATAATAATAATAATAAAAAGATTGTATTTCTAATAATAATAATAATAATAATAAAAAGATTGTATTTCTAATAATAATAATAATAATAATAATAAAAAGATTGTATTTCTAATAATAATAATAATAATAATAATAAAAAGATTGTATTTCTAATAATAATAATAATAATAAAAAGATTGTATTTCTAATAATAATAATAATAATAATAAAAAGATTGTATTTCTAATAATAATAATAATAAAAAGATTGTATTTCTAATAATAATAATAATAAAAAGATTGTATTTCTAATAATAATAATAATAATAATAAAAAGATTGTATTTCTAATAATAATAATAATAATAATAAAAAGATTGTATTTCTAATAATAATAATAATAAAAAGATTGTATTTCTAATAATAATAATAATAAAAAGATTGTATTTCTAATAATAATAATATTAATAATAAAAAAGATTGTATTTCTAATAATAATAATAATAATAATAAAAAGATTGTATTTCTAATAATAATAATAATAAAAAGATTGTATTTCTAATAATAATAATAATAATAGTAATAATAATAATTGTGAAAATAATGATAATATTCATAATGATAATTATGATGATATTAAAGATACAACGAATATAAAATAAATATTTAAAATAAAGTATATTTAAAATAAAGTGGGAAATACAAATTAAAATATACTTTAATTTCTATTGACCACTGGATTGTTCAAAACTATAAAATAAATAAATAAATAAATAAATAAATAAATAGATAGATAAATAAATATTTCATCAACCAATATATTAAATAATTTTTAATTCAAAATTTATTGAAATAGTTTTTTTTTTACCAATATCATAACCTAAAATTAGTAGTTCTATAAAGCTACTTATTTGACAGGTTGAGTAAGATTGTTTATATGTTTATATAACCAATAGTAACAATAGAGCTAAGTTTAATAATATAAAATAATTAATTTTTCGTTTTTTAGTGTAATTAGAATAAAATATCAAAATAAATTATATTATTTAACATATTTAATATTTGTAGATTAGATTTTAATAAAACTAATAATAGATATTACATATTAAAAATGAAATAATAATTCCATATTAATATAAATTTAAATATTAAACTTTATATTAAAATGATTTTTATTATTATTTATTAATAAAATTTGTGGCAATAGTAATTTTATTTTATCATTTTTATAATTGTTATTTATTAATAAAAAATAATAAATGAAATATATTAAATATTAAATAATTAATTATTTTTAAAGTAGTGTAAATGGATATATTACTATATATATTTAAAAAAAAATATTAGTAAAATATTTAAAATTTATATATTTTATTAATTAAAATTTTCAATTATTATAAATTTTAATTACTTTTAAAATTTAATCTTTTTTTTATTATTATTATTATAATTATTATTATTATTATTATTATTATAATTATTTTTATGACTTTAATATTTTATTTATTAATATTAAGAAGAAAAGACTCTTATTATCATAAAGTAATTCGACATATTAAATAAGATATTTCATAAACTGGTATATATATATTTTTATTAAAGTTACAGTAAAAGTAATTATAATAATAATAATAATAAAAAAAAAATAAAAAAAAAAAAAAAAAAAAAAAAAAATGAAATGTTAATATAAATTTTAATAATTTTTAAAATTATTGATTAAAATATATTTAATTATTATTTTATTTTTATACATCTTATGATATAGATTTAAACACTATAAAATATTAAATTTTAATTAAATAGAAAATAGATTATTTCATATTTGAAAAGTTTAGCAACACCAACATTTGTAAAAATTTTAAACAAAAAAAACAATAAAGAATTAAATTTTTAAAATATTAAATCAATTAATTAGGTAGAAAAAATTATAATTAGAAAATGGGTAATATATAATATAAAAATTATTAATAAATTATAATAATTATAATTAAACTTATAATATAATAATATTTAAATTATTATATATATGTGTACTTATGAAATGCTAATACATTATTAAATATTTAATTATACATTATTAAATTAATTTTTAAATATAAAGACATTAATGAAATTATAAAATGGGGAAGTTTAGTTGCTTTGACAATTCATAATAATTTAACAGTTTTTATTATGCGTTATTCTAAAATACTTCCAGAACAATATATATCTTCCACAGCTGTTGTTTGTGCAGAAATTTGTAAATTTGCAATATCCTTAATTCTACATATCATTTTTAGAGTTAGGGAATTAGGCTCCATCAAAAAATATAATTTAAAAATGCTTGTAAATGAATTATTTGGTACAGAATCAGACGCGTTAAAAACTTTGGTACCAGCATGTCTTTATCTTGTACAAAATAATCTTCAATATTATTCAATGACAAAATTAGATCCGGCGACTTTCCGAATTTCTTCTCAAATAAAACATGTTATCATTGCTTTCTTTACTGTTGTTATATTAAAGCGTCGTATTTATAGTCATCAATGGGTCTCCATCTTTTTATTAGTTTTTGGTATAATTTTAGTACAATTTTCAAAAGGTGATAAAACTACATCTTCATTATCAAGTCAAGATGCATTAATAAATAAATCTTTAGGTCTTCTTTCTGTTTTTATCACTTGTTTATCTTCGGGTTTTGCTGGTGTATATTTCGAAAAAATGCTCAAAAAAACAAAAGTTTCACCATGGGCTAGAAATGTTCAACTGTCACTATTCTCTGTTATTCCAGGTTATATCATTGGTTGTTTAATCATTGATGGAAAAGAAATTAGAGAAAAGGGATTCTTTAGCGGATATTCTCGTTGGACTATCTATAGTATTATGTGTCAAACCCTCACTGGTTTTATTGTTGTCATTGTTATTAAATATGCTGATAATATTTTAAAAAGTTTTGCGAATTCAATATCCATCATTTTAGGATGTATAGCACAGTACTTTATCTTTGGTTTTGATATTACAATCACATTCATTGTTGGTTGCTTCATTGTATTATATTCTTCTTATCTTTATGGTAAATTATATATAATTTTTAGATTTATGTAATACAATTTATATATATTTATTAATATTTAATTATATAATAAATTAATTAATGATAATAGGTAAACCTGTAAAACAAAAGAGATATAAATATGGATTAATAGAAGATAATAAAGAGAATATGGAAGAGCTAAAAGCATAAAATAGAAGTTGGAATTGAAGAAAATAATTTAGAAGAAATAAATATCAAAATGTGTAGTGTACAAAAATTTTATTTTTTTTACAATATTAGCAACACATATTTTCAAAAGAAAAAGAATTAAACAAAAACATACATATCGACAAATTTTTTATACAATGATTAAAAACTTTTTTTTGTAATTTTATAATTTAATTAAATTAATATATTTTTTAATTAATATATAATTCAACTTTGTAATGTTTAAAATTACTTTTTATATTATTTTAAATAATTCGAATAAATAAAAATTTTAATTATTATATTTTTTTTTTTTTTTTTTTTTTTGTTATATTTTTTTTGTTTTATTTTGTTTTGTTTTATTTTGTTTTGTTTTATTTTGTTTTGTTTTTGTTTTATCTTAAAATAAAGAAATAATTAATGCTTTTTTCAAACGCAATAGAATATATATTAATAAATTAATGTTAATGCAGTAATATTTCAAAACATGGGTCATATATCATTATATCATTAAAATGTCATTCTTGGTGCGATCAGCCGCTCTCTTTACAAAAATTATGCCCTGGGCTAGTACCCGATAAGGATTTTAAAGTGAAATAACTAATAAAGTAATATAAAAACATGCAAAATGTTAATTAATATGAATTTAAAAAGTTTACACTAAAACAAAATTATATATGTAATTATCCAAGGAATGAAAATATCTTAGATAGCATGTAAATTAATATCATAATAAAGTATTAAATTAATTTCCATTTTATTTTATTTAACTTTATTTAATTTTACCTAGTTTTCTGAAAATTAAATTATTATTAATTTAATTTACGAAATAATGAATTAATGATTTAAAATGATATATTGAAGATTGAAGAGTTAAAGATAATTATTTAATTTATACTTCATAATATATATTTATTTTCTATTTAATATTAATAGATAATAAAATATTGTTATTATTAAATTTATTAATTAACAATGTTTTTAAACCCATTTCAAAAGAAATTTATGGAAGTTATTTGTATAATTAATCATAAATTTATTTTATTATTATTGGATACCATTTTATTTGTAATTTCTTAAAAAAATTATGTTCTGGCTATTCCAATTTTTATTTTTATTTATTTATTTTTATTTTTTTTTTTTTTTTAACAATGATTTCTTCAGAAAATTTCTTAAATTAACCTTTCTTATAATAAGGTTTATTTCACTATTTAAAATTTATCCTTTACTATACTATTGAAAGTTAAATAATAAACATTTTCTATTATAAAATTGGAAATTTTTTCTAAATACTTATAATTATATATATAAAAAAAAAAATATATATATATATATATATATTTTTTTTTTTTTTTTCTTTAGTTCGTATAATTTAAAATTAAAAAATTTTTAGTAATGAATTAATTAAATTTATTGGATATATGATAAAAAATATTTTTTATATTTCTTTTTGTTAAAAATATATTTTAATATAAAATTTAATCTATGATTATCCAATATTTTACAAATACAAAATACTCGAAATACTATAAAACGTGCTTAAATAATAATCCTAATTTTTTTTTATCTCTTTAACAATAAAAAACCTTAATATATATATACGATCATACATACTTAATTATATATATTTATAATAATAAATATTAATATATAATAAAGAATATAAAACATCTTTACTTAAACATAATTATAATATTATTTTAATATTGTGTGTCTCTTAATTGTGTGTTTATTAACAGATTAAGAGTCTCAATCTCAACCGATTGAGATAGAATGAAAGTTAAGTATTAATAGCTACAGTAATATATATACTTATTTAAGACAAATAAATATAAATTCATACTAATTTATTTTTTTTTTTTTTTCATTTATTTTAAATAATAAAAAATAAAATAAAATTAATAATAATATATAAAATAATAATAATTCAGAAAATGACAACATTACTTCAAATAATATCAACATCAATAATGAAAACAACATTAACAATACTAGTAATAATACTTTCAATAATAACAATAAAAATAACACTAATAATCAAAGTAATATCTATATCAATGATTCATCAATCAATAATAATAAAAAATTAAACAACAATAATATTTGCAACACTAATACAAGAAACTATAGAAATAATGAATTTAATGACAATAATATTACCAATAATCTTAATAAAAATAATGATAATATTCCTAATAAAAATACAACTGAAGAATCTAATATGGAAAGTACAATTAATTACGTAAATAAATTAAACAATACTAATAACAATAAAATTGAAATATCCCACTATCAACACAATACAACAAACAATAATACAAATAAAAGAAACATTAATTATGAAGCAAAAGCATCAAGCAAAAGAATAAAATATAGTGAAAAGAATATATCAAAATTAAATGAAGAAAACAATATATTCAGAGAACCATATAACTTTAAAGATATATTTAACCTTAAAGATAAAGAGCAATGGATGGAAGCCGTAAATGAAGAATTAAAAAATATGGAAAAGCTAAATGTTTTTCAGATTGTAAATTCAGTTCCAGAAGGATCTAACGTTATATCATCACGTTGGGTATTTAAATACAAAAGAGACTCCAACGGTAATATAATAAAAAGAAAAGCAAGATTAGTTGCGAAAGGTTATACGCAGCAGTATGGAATTGATTTCAAGGAAACGTTTGCTCCAACTTTAAAACAAGATACAATAAGGATTATCACAGCAATAGCTGTTCAGCATAATTTTAATATCGAACAAATAGACATTAACTCTACATACCTTAATGCAGATTTAAAAGAAGATATATATATGAAATCTCCCGAAGGTCATCATTCATTCAATAAATGTTTTTGGAAGCTTAAAAAGGCCCTTTATGGCTTAAAGCAAGCTGGAAAAGAATGGAACGAAAAATTGAATAATGAGCTTCTTAAATTAAATTTTAGAAGAGCTAAGAGTGAACCTTGCGTTTATATTAAGACAGATAGGAATAATAAAATAATATGCATTTTGTCGGTATACGTAGATGATATATTAATTGCGGGAACAGATCATGAAATCAAAATTGTAAAAGATTCAATAAAAAGAAAATTTAATATTAAAGATATAGGTAATGTAGAATTCGTTATAGGAATTAAATTTAATAAGATCAGAAATGGCTATATTTTACATCAAATAAGATATATTAACGATATATTATTCAAATATGAAATTAATAAACTTACACCATCGAAAAATTTAATACCAGTTGAAAATAATAAATTGAAATGCATAAAATTTAATGAAACGAAATACCGAAGTGCCATTGGGAACCTATTGTATCTTGCTATTTGTACCCGACCTGATATCCTATTTGCTGTGAGCAGAGCAGCAAGAAAATCCAATAACCCTAACTTAGAGGATTGGAATAATGTTCTTAAAATATTCAGATACTTAATGTACACAAAAAACTATGGTATAAAAATTGAAAAAGGTATTAACCTTAAGGTTTATGTAGACGCAGATTTCGCTGGAGACTCAATCACAAGAAAATCTACTTCAGGATTCCTGATGATGATGGGAAGAACGCCAACCAGTTGGTTCTCGAAATTGCAACATTGCGTATCTACCTCAACGGCTGAAGCTGAATATTATAGTTTGAGCGAATGCGCAAAGCATTCATTATGGTATAAGAATTTATTAAACGAACTTGGAATAAAAATTAATAATGTAAAAATTTTCGTCGACAATAAAGCAACAATATATAATAGTGAGAATCAGTCAATTAATCCCAAGTCGAAACACATTGATATTCGGTATCATCATATTAGAGATCTTGTTAATAAAGGATTAATCAAATTGAATTACATAAACACTAAAGAAAATTTAGCCGACGGATTCACGAAATACTTAAACAATACTTTAATGGATAAATTTAGAATTTCCCTTCTTACTAAAATTGAATAATATAGTGTAAAATGTGCTATCTTTTTTTTCTTATATATAATAAGTTTTTTTTTAGAAAGCTCTCCAAATCAAATTAAAAGTAGTATAATTTTTCAAAATCTACCTTCATTTTTTCTTTGTATTAAGTTTTTTTTTTGAAGCTAGATTTTAGGGTGAATGTTAAAAATATATTTTAATATAAAATTTAATCTATGATTATCCAATATTTTACAAATACAAAATACTCGAAATACTATAAAACGTGCTTAAATAATAATCCTAATTTTTTTTATCTCTTTAACAATAAAAAACCTTAATATATATATACGATCATACATACTTAATTATATATATTTATAATAATAAATATTAATATATAATAAAGAATATAAAACATCTTTACTTAAACATAATTATAATATTATTTTAATATTGTGTGTCTCTTAATTGTGTGTTTATTAACACTTTTTTTTTATATAAAATATTAAATGTAAAGGAGTTTATTTACATAAAATTTTTTTATCATAATAAACGTTGTGATAACCACATAATTAAAAGAAAAGAAAATTATTTTTTACAAATTAAAAAAAAAAAAAAAATAATAATAATAATTAATATAAATATAAATATAAGTATATTTAAACACATATATATAAAGATAAATATTATTAATTCAAAAAAAATTTTTTTATTATAATTATAAAGTTTTTTTTTTTTTTTTTTTTTTTTTTTTTTTTATTTTATTTTATTTTATTTTTTCATAAATTATATATTAAAAAAATACATATATAGTGAAATTAATAGATCTAAATAGTTTTCTATTTTAATTTTTCTATATTTATTTATTTTTTTTCTTTTTAATAAAATAATACTATTTATAATAAATAATAAATATTAATTTTTTTTTTTTTTTTTTTTTTATTTATTTATTTATTTTTTCTTAAAGCTTATTTTAATCATATATATTTTTTCATTATATTTTCTATTATTATTATTATTATTATTATTATTATTATTATTATTATTATTATTATTATTATTATTATTATTATTATTATTATTATTATTATTATTATTATTATTATTATTATTATTATTATTATTATTATTATTATTATTATTATTATTATTATTATTATTATTCCATTTTTTTTTTTTTTCTTTTTAATAAGTTTAAATTTAATTTTATTAAATTACATAAAAATTTTTAATTTAATGGATATTATTAAAATTATTGAATTTACCAATTAATCATTATAATTGGCTTAGTGTTTATCGTTAATTCAATTACCAACATTTACCAAATTCAGATTGACATCCTTGTGCTTTACTACAGTATTTAGTTGTACTACCACACCAACCTTGTTTACTACAGCATTGACTAGATTTACATGAACCATATCCTTTACCACATCTTCCACTAACTGGTTTGGATACTTTTATAACTTTAGTAATAACCTTAACTTTTTTGGTTATAGTGGTAATAATTTTAACTTTCTTACTTTTAGTGGTAGTTTTTGGATTTTTAGTAGTAGTAGTAGTAGTTTTTGGTTTTTTAGTAGTAGTGGTGGTAGTAGTTTTTGATTTTTTAGTAGTTTTTGGTTTTTTAGTGGTAGTAGTAATAGTAGTAGTTTTTGATTTTTTAGTAGTTGTAGTAGTAGTTTTTGATTTTTTAGTAGTAGTTTTAGTTTTTGGTTTTTTAGTGGTAGTAGTAGTAGTAGTAGTTTTTGGTTTTTTAGTAGTAGTGGTGGTAGTAGTTTTTGATTTTTTAGTTGTAGTGGTGGTAGTAGTTTTTGATTTTTTAGTAGTAGTGGTGGTAGTAGTTTTTGATTTTTTAGTAGTAGTGGTGGTAGTAGTTTTTGATTTTTTAGTAGTAGTGGTGGTAGTAGTTTTTGATTTTTTAGTGGTAGTGGTGGTAGTAGTTTTTGGTTTTTCACTGGTAGTAGTAGTAGTAGTAGTAGTTGTAAATGTTGTTGTGGTAGTAATTGGAATAGTAGTTGTAGAAGTGGTAACAACAGTTGGAATAGACGGTAAAGTAGTTGTATTTATAGTTGCTGTAGTAGTAGTAGGAATAATTGTAAATGTAATACTAGTGGAAGTTGGAATTTCAACAGTATCCATGGTAGATTGATCATTTGTAGTCTGAGTAGAGGGTTCTTCAGAATTATCAGTTACAGTAGTAGTGGAAGATGGGTCATAGCAAAAGCCGTATTTCGGCTCACAACCATTATTTATATAACATTTTCTATTCTCAGGGGTTCCATTTCCAACTATTTCTTCAATAATTTCAGTGAATAATGATGTCCAATCATTATTAGAACTAGTACGGTAATAGTTAGATGAAACTTTAGTATATCCATCAATATTAGTACATCCATTATTGTTACTACTAGTTTTAACATCTTTATAATTACTAGAAATTAAATGCATGACCGTATTGATGTAATCTTCATTAACTCCTAAGAATGGTCCCATTCCTTTAACATCGCCAATGCGTTCACCAACTTTAGCAGCTTCCCTGCCGGCATCCGCTAATTTATTAACATTAATAGTATAAATAATAATTCCCGAATCTTTAATCTCATTGGCCGTATTTATAGCATTAACTCTGGCTTCACCATCATCTTCTTCTTTATCATCATGTTCTGGAGCACCATCACTAAATAAAATAATGATATTATCTTCTCCATTATTTAATTGAGATAAATAACTTTGAGCTTCAATTAAACCAACTCTGAAATTAGTATAAGATGAGGAAGTATCCACCTTAATATTGGGTGCAATTTTATTAGATAAGATTTGAATATCAGTAGCAGATTCAGAGAATAAAGTATAGGCTATTTCAAGATCATCGGGTAATTGTTTAATTAATTCTTTGAGTGCTGAATTTAATTTCTGAATACTCTCACCTCTCATACTTGCAGAGTTATCAATGACAAGAACAACATTTGGTTTATTCTTGATGATTACCGATTCTTCGATTATATATTTTTCAACAACATCTGAGAATAATTTACTCCAGTTATCATCATTTGAAGTGAGATAATAATCAGAAGAAACTTTCTCATAGTCATCAATATCAGTGCAACCATTAAAGCCACCACTTGTTTTAACATTCTTACAATTACTTGAAATTAAATGCATGACCGTATTGATGTAATCTTCATTTACACCAAGCCATTGACCCATACCATAAACATCACCAATTCTATCACCAGGTTCAGCAGGTTCATTCTTAGCATCAGCTAATTCATTAACATTAATGGTGTAAATAGTAATTCCAGAATCCTTAACTTTATTGGCAGTATTTATAGCATTAGCTCTTGCGACACCATCATCATATTCTTTTTCATTGTGTTCAGGAGCACCATCACTAAATAAAACAATGACCTTTTCTTTTCCATTATTTAATTGTTCTAAATAGTTTTGAGCCTCAATTAAACCTTCACCGAAGTTAGTATAACTTGAATCGGTATCCACCTTAATATTTGGAACAAACTTGTTAGACATAATTTGAATATCTGAAGCAGATTCAGCAAATAAAGTATAAGCAATTTCTACATCATCAGGTAAATTATTTACAAAACTCTTTAAAGCGGAATTTAATTTCTTTATTCTTTCACCCTTCATACTTGAAGAATTATCAATAGCAAATACAATATTAGCATTAAATGATTTTTTTGTGGAAGTATTTATTTTTTTGGTACAAACACCATTATTACAACAATAGCCTTCACCACATGATTCACCATTTTTACTACCACATTGTTGTAATTGGGTTGGTATGACTGGTGTGGTAGTAGTAGGAGTAGAAGTTGTAGTAGTTGTAGTAGTTGTACTACTTGTAGTTGTAACAAAAGAAACTTTTTCATCAAAACAAAAACCATAATCTGGTTCACAACCATGGGCAATGTTGCATTTTTCCATGGTTTCATTTCCAACGATTTCTTCAATAATTTCAGTGAATAATGATGTCCAATCATTATTAGAACTAGTACGGTAATAGTTAGATGAAACTTTAGTATATCCATCAATATTAGTACATCCATTATTGTTACTACTAGTTTTAACATCTTTATAATTACTAGAAATTAAATGCATGACCGTATTGATGTAATCTTCATTAACTCCTAAAAATGGTCCCATTCCTTTAACATCGCCAATGCGTTCACCAACTTTAGCAGCTTCCCTGCTGGCATCCGCTAATTTATTAACATTAATAGTATAAATAATAATTCCCGAATCTTTAATCTCATTGGCCGTATTTATAGCATTAACTCTGGCTTCACCATCATCTTCTTCTTTATCATCATGTTCTGGAGCACCATCGCTAAATAAAATAATGATATTATCTTCTCCATTATTTAATTGAGATAAATAACTTTGAGCTTCAATTAAACCAACTCTGAAATTAGTATAAGATGAGGAAGTATCCACCTTAATATTGGGTGCAATTTTATTAGATAAGATTTGAATATCAGTAGCAGATTCAGAGAATAAAGTATAGGCTATTTCAAGATCATTGGGTAATTGTTTAACTAATTCTTTGAGTGCTGAATTTAATTTTTGAATACTCTCACCTCTCATACTTGCAGAGTTATCAATGACAAGAACAACATTTGGTTTATTCTTTATGATTACCGATTCTTCGATTATATATTTTTCAACAACATCTGAGAATAATTTACTCCAGTTACCATCATTTGAAGTGAGATAATAATCAGAAGAAACTTTCTCATAGTCATCAATATCAGTGCAACCATTAAAGCCACCACTTGTTTTAACATTCTTACAATTACTTGAAATTAAATGCATGACCGTATTGATGTAATCTTCATTTACACCAAACCATTGACCCATACCATAAACATCACCAATTCTATCACCAGGTTCAGCAGGTTCATTCTTAGCATCAGCTAATTCATTAACATTAATGGTATAAATAGTAATTCCAGAATCCTTAACTTTATTGGCAGTATTTATAGCATTAGCTCTTGCGACACCATCATCATATTCTTTTTCATTGTGTTCAGGAGCACCATCACTAAATAAAACAATGACCTTTTCTTTTCCATTATTTAATTGTTCTAAATAGTTTTGAGCCTCAATTAAACCTTCACCGAAGTTAGTATAACTTGAATCGGTATCCACCTTAATATTTGGAACAAACTTGTTAGACATAATTTGAATATCTGAAGCAGATTCAGCAAATAAAGTATAAGCAATTTCTACATCATCAGGTAAATTATTTACAAAACTCTTTAAAGCGGAATTTAATTTCTTTATTCTTTCACCCTTCATACTTGAAGAATTATCAATAGCAAATACAATATTAGCATTAAATGATTTTTTTGTGGAAGTATTTATTTTTTTGGTACAAACACCATTATTACAACAATAGCCTTCACCACATGATTCACCATTTTTACTACCACATTGTTGTAATTGGGTTGGTATGACTGGTGTGGTAGTAGTAGGAGTAGGAGTTGTAGTAGTTGTAGTAGTTGTACTACTTGTAGTTGTAACAAAAGAAACTTTTTCATCAAAACAAAAACCATAATCTGGTTCACAGCCATGGGCAATGTTGCATTTTTCCATGGTTTCATTTCCAACGATTTCTTCAATAATTTCAGTGAATAATGATGTCCAATCATTATTAGAACTAGTACGGTAATAGTTAGATGAAACTTTAGTATATCCATCAATATTAGTACATCCATTATTGTTACTACTAGTTTTAACATCTTTATAATTACTAGAAATTAAATGCATGACCGTATTGATGTAATCTTCATTAACTCCTAAGAATGGTCCCATTCCTTTAACATCGCCAATGCGTTCACCAACTTTAGCAGCTTCCCTGCTGGCATCCGCTAATTTATTAACATTAATAGTATAAATAATAATTCCCGAATCTTTAATCTCATTGGCCGTATTTATAGCATTAACTCTGGCTTCACCATCATCTTCTTCTTTATCATCATGTTCTGGAGCACCATCGCTAAATAAAATAATGATATTATCTTCTCCATTATTTAATTGAGATAAATAACTTTGAGCTTCAATTAAACCAACTCTGAAATTAGTATAAGATGAGGAAGTATCCACCTTAATATTGGGTGCAATTTTATTAGATAAGATTTGAATATCAGTAGCAGATTCAGAGAATAAAGTATAGGCTATTTCAAGATCATTGGGTAATTGTTTAACTAATTCTTTGAGTGCTGAATTTAATTTTTGAATACTCTCACCTCTCATACTTGCAGAGTTATCAATGACAAGAACAACATTTGGTTTATTCTTTATGATTACCGATTCTTTGATTATATATTTTTCAACAACATCTGAGAATAATTTACTCCAGTTATCATCATTTGAAGTGAGATAATAATCAGAAGAAACTTTATCATAGTCATCAATATCAGTGCAACCATTAAGGCCACCACTTGTTTTAACATTCTTACAATTACTTGAAATTAAATGCATGACCGTATTGATGTAATCTTCATTTACACCAAGCCATTGACCCATACCATAAACATCACCAATTCTATCACCAGGTTCAGCAGGTTCATTCTTAGCATCAGCTAATTCATTAACATTAATAGTGTAAATAGTAATTCCAGAATACTTAACTTTATTGGCAGTATTTATAGCATTAGCTCTTGCGACACCATCATCATATTCTTTATCATTGTGTTCAGGAGCACCATCACTAAATAAAACAATGACTTTCTCTTTTCCATTATTTAATTGTTCTAAATAGTTTTGAGCCTCAATTAAACCTTCACCGAAGCTAGTATAACTTGAATCGGTATCCACCTTAATATTTGGAATAAACTTGTTAGACATAATTTGAATATCTGAAGCAGATTCAGCAAATAAAGTATAAGCAATTTCTACATCATCAGGTAAATTATTTACAAAACTCTTTAAAGCGGAATTTAATTTCTTTATTCTTTCACCCTTCATACTTGAAGAATTATCAATAGCAAATACAATATTAGCATTAAATGACTTTTTTGTAGAAGTATTTATTTTTTTGGTACAAACACCATTATTACAACAATAGCCTTCACCACATGATTCACCATTTTTACTACCACATATTATTTTTTCAGTTTTACCTAATGTTATTATAGTAAATATTAATAACACAATTTGTGTTAAGAATTTAGAGAGGATCATTATTGATAATTTTTAATGAGTATAAGCAAAATTATTTTTTTTTTTTTTTTTTCTAATTAACAAAAAAAATATTTACTATAAATAAATTCAATTTTTTTAATAATATCCAAAATATATATATAATTATTTATGTAATATTTTAATGTGAAATTTTCAAATTTTAGAGAATTTATTTTATTTTTATAGTAATTTTTTCTCTCTAAAAAAATTTTTTTTCCATATTTTAAAATTATATATATATGTAACTAAAAAAACTATATTATATTAACATTAATATAAAATGACTTTATTCAGTTGGATACCAATATGATTCTCGGAAAAGTATATTACAGTAATATTATTTTTAAATTAAGTTAATTTAATTAATTTATTAAGAAATATGAAGGAAGCTAAATAATATATTGTTACATATTGTTTTTTTTTTTTTTTTTTTTTTTTTTTTTTTTTTTTTTTTTTTTTTAATTACGTGAAACAATTAAAACATTTAATATTTTAATTAAAAATAATTAAAAATATAAAATTTATACAATCAACAATATTGTCAATTTAACATTTATAGTAATATCTATTTGATATTTAATATATAATACAATAATGAAATATATACATTGATATATATTAATAAAAAAACAATTCTAAAATATTTCATAATTATATTATTATAAATATTATGAATACAATAACTTTAATATATTATTTTTCTCTATGGAAAAAGTAATGTTTTTTTATGATTAAAACTTTCTATATTTTATTAAACATAATCATCACTATTTTTTTTTAAAAGAAATGGTAAATTTAATTTTTATTAAATGCTTTTTAAGAAAAATAATGTGGAAAATATCATTATTTTTTCTCCAGTTTCATATTGAGGAAGGGGAAACATTAAAAATAAAAAACAATAAATAAAAAAAAAAAAGAAACCATGGCAATAATTAGAAAAAATGTAAAAATAAAAACACAAAAAAAAAGAATAGAATTGCATATTTTTCAATTATGTGTTACCATATGAAAAACACAAGAGTAACCTTAAATTTAATTTAGAATAATATTAGTAAAACTCTAATAATTACTTAATGAATTATTTAATCATATTAAATTATTTATTAATAATAATTGGATAATATTCAATTCACAATATATAATTTTAATAATTTATTTTATATTTGGTCTATTTTTGAAATAGAAAAAAAAAAAAAAAAAAAAAAAAAAAAAAAAGCATTAATCCTAATTATTAAAATAAATTTACTTTTTTTTTTTTTTTTTTTTTTTGTTTCAATTACTCTTTTATTAATATTTTTTTTTTTTATTTCAATTACTCTTTTATTAATAAAGTGTTTTAATAATACATGGTATCTAATTTTTTTTTAAATAATATTATTTAAAAAGAGCAAAAATTAAAAGAACTTTAAATGCTATATGAAAATAGTAATGAATTATATTCTCATATTTACACAAAATTACTTATTTCTTTTTTATTTATTTAAAGCTAGGCAAATACAATTTTTTTTATGTTTAATATTATTTATAGATTCTCCACATTTTACATTGTTTCAAATCTCAAATCATATTTTAATTTATTCCGTAAGGAGAAATTTTGATTTTTAATTAATTTCGGAATTCCAGATTAATCAAAATAATTTTTTAAAAAAAAGTTTCCGAATAAATTAAAATAATAATAATAAACTAATTTTTATATCTTTTTTTTTTTTTTTTTTTTTTTTTTTTTTTTTTTTTTTTTTTAAATAAAATAATAGTGTGAGGCATTTCGAAAAATTTTATTTAGAAAAATTTTTTGTAGGCATTTTGAAAAATTTCATTAAATAATATAAAAAAAATAATTTTAATAGTTTTTTTTTTTTTTCCTTTATTAGAGAAAAATTATTTCTTATTAAAATAATAATTATTATTTAATCAAATTATAATCAAATAATAAAATCGCAGTTATTATTAAATAATAAAGTTAAGATAAAATTAAGACTTTTTTATTACAGCAAAAATCATCAAGAACATTTAATTCCATTTTTGAATTTATTATTTAGTAATTAAATAATAAATCCATACTCAAATAAAAGATTTATTATTTTAAATTTTAGAAGATAGAATAAAAATAAATTTTATTTATTAATTTTATTTTATTTTATTTTTATTTTTATTTTTATTTTTGCTTATCTTTTATTTTTTCCTTATCAGTTTATTATTAATAATATTATATTTTTAGAATATTTATAATTTAAAATGATAATTTATATATATATATATATATAAAATAAATTATTGATATACTATCTAAATAAATAAGAAAAAAAATTATTAAATAAAATTTAAACTACTATTTTTATGGTTATTTAATACATTTTTTTTTTAAATATATAATAGATATAGATAATAACAACAGAAACAAAGGCAATAACATTAATAACAATAATAATATTAATATAAATAAATAAAGCATGTTTTTAAAATATTTTAATTTAAAAAAAAATTTTTTACAATTTATTTTTGACAAAATAATATATATTAGGATAATAATTTTATAATCTTAAAATGTATAATTAAAATTTTTATATTGTGGATATTAATATTTTATGTTTATATTAAAAAAAAAAAAAAAAAAGTAAAATAAATTTAAGGAAAGTTTAAATAAATCTTTGAGTATTTTTTTTTTTAATATTATTACTTTATTATTATTATTAAAGTTAACGATTAAAATTTTAAATAACATGTATTATTAGAATTTTATTAAAAATAAAAAATAATAATAAAAAATATATCTTTGGTATAAATAAATATTTATTATTACTTGAGTTTATAATATATCAATAAATTATATGGAAAATGTTATTAATAATCGTCTGGGAAGTATAATATTTAATTTATTTTTTCATATTATATATATTTAAAAAAAACAATAAATATAAAAACAGTTGCTTTATATATATGTATATTAGAATATTTTATTATTATTATTATTTTTTATTATTATTAAAAAAGTTTAAATATTTTCTCATCAAATATCTGAATTTAAAAAAAAAAAAAATTGAAATGGATATATTAATATTAATGTTACACAAATTGAATAATAAAAATAAATTTATAAAAATTTTACTTCTTTGTTGTTTTTTGAGATGTTTATTATTTTTATATTGAAATATTTTAATAAAATAATAACAATAAAATAAAACTTTATATTATTATTAAAATTTTATTATTCATATTATTATTATTATTATTAATATTATTATTAAAATTTTATTATTATTATTATTATTATTATTATTAATATTATTATTAAAATTTTATTATTATTATTATTATTATTTATTATTATTATTAATATTATTATTAAAATTTTATTATTATTATTATTATTATAATTATTAATATTATTATTAAAATTTTATTATTATTATTATTATTATTATTATTAATATTATTATTAAAATTTTATTATTATTATTATTATTATTATTATTATATTATTATTATTATTATATTATTATTATTATTATTACCTTTTATTATTATTATCAATATTATTATTATTTTTGATATTTTTTATTATATAAATTGATATAATATATTATCATTAATATTTATATTTTTTAATACTATTTTACCTTAATTATGAAGATAAAAATATTAATATTTATCTTAATATATAAAATTTATTTATATTTTGTAAAATTTAAATGATACACTGTGTATTTTTCATTGAATAGTAAATAAACTTATTTAAAAAATAATAAAATCCATAAAAGATATTCAGTGTTAATATGTATTTTTATTTTTATTTTTTATTTTTTCTATATGAAATTAATATTTTTCTGATACATATTTATTTTTATACTTGTTTTTTTTTTATTACACAGTTTTATAAAAAATTTATGTTGAAGAATAATAATATAAATATATATTTGTAGTTTTTTTTTTATTAAAACTTAATGTTGCGTTGATTATTACTTATATTTATAGAAATATTGTTTATTATAAATCTTTTTATATAGAATTAACTAATTAATACATTCTTATAGATATTAATATTATTATTTATTGTTTATTATGATAATATATTAATATATATTATAAATATATTTAATTATTTATATTTGTTTGATTTAATTTAATTTAATTTAATTTAATAATATTTAATAATATTTAATTTAATTTAATAATATTTAATTTATTTTTTTTATATTCAGTCAATTTAAATTTTTTTTTTTTTCAATTATTAGTATAGAACATATTCTTTTTTTTCCTTTTTCCTTTTTGATTCCTTTAATTTTTTTTTTTTTTTCATCTAAAAATTTTAAAATTTAATTAAGTATAATATTCTAACTTATTTTAATGTAATATAGTTAATTAATAATAACTTATATTTATAATATTTTATAAGACAAAAATAATTTAATAATAAACCAAAATTTAGTAATAGAAAATAAATAAGTGAATAAAATTATAATTTAAATAAATTAGATTATATATGAAAAATTTATGTAAAGAAAAATTTTATTTTGTGTAGGTGTAAAAATTAATATTTTTTTAATATATAAAATGGTTATTTAACAACAAAGTGTCCTAATTAACTTTTTTTTGTTGTTGTTATTGTCATACCTAGAATTCTAAAAAAAAATTAAAGAGTATTCATTCATTTTGATATGGATTAAAAGATCTTTCTTTTTGATGGATCAGAAAATTCTATTAAATATTTATCTATTATTATTATAATTATTATTATTATTATTATAATTATTATTATTATTATTATTATTATTATTATTATTATTATTATTATTATTATTATTATTATTATTATTATTATTATTATTATTATTATTATTATTATTATTATTATTATTATTATTATTATTATTATTATTATTATTATTATTATTATTATTATTATTATTATTATTATTATTATTATTATTATTATTATTATTATTATTATTATTATTATTATTATTATTATTATTATTATTATTATTATTATTTATAACATACTTAAATATATGATTAATTAATTTTGATGTTGTTTATTTATTTTTCTTATATGGAATTAAACCTCCTCTAATTCTAATGTTAATATTACAGTGAGCATTTTTTGTATTTAATTATTCATCATTTGTTGGTTTGGGACTCTTATATATATTATATATATATTATATAATTTATATTAAAAATTTTTTAAATTTTTAAAAAATTATTGTGTATAATAAAATTGATTAGGCAGTTAAAAAAGCTTATTTATATTTATGAATTATTATTATCATTATTATTATTATTTTTCAAAACGTAATATGATTTATAAAGAGAATTTTTACTATAAAAAAGAGTGTTTTCCTTTCTTTTTTTTTAATTTTTTTTATTTATTTATTTACTGTGATAAATAAAAACAAATTAATTAAATATTTTTAGTAATTAATCTATTAATAAAAAAAAATATTATTCCATAAAAACCAGCTTTAAATAAGAACAATTTTCATAAATAATAAAATAATGGCAAACTCTGATGTTTTATATGGTGACAAATATATAGATGTTACAAATAATGAAATAATTTTAAAGAAATACTACTTTCCAACCAAAAAATCTAAGAATGTTTCTCTTTCAGATATTGAATATATTTGTACTGATGAAGAATACGGTGTAAAGCCTATTAACCTCAAATTATGGGGAATAGGTTTAAATAATATTTATTGGGCTTGGGGTAGTGATGGATTAAGTCGCCCTAAATATAATTATATTATTAAAGTACGTAATTCAAATCCACAATGTGGTTTTTCTGTAGAAAATCCTGAGGAATTCTATAAAGTCATTCAATCCAAAGGTATTCAAGGTATAAAGAAAGAAAATTAAACGGTATAAACCATTAAAGTTCATTATTATTTGGTAAATTATCTACAGATATAATTACATACATATATTACTATTTAATAATTTTTTAGTTTTTATCAAGATTTATTTTTTCGTATTAGTGATAATTCAATTAAAATAAACATATAATTTTCTTCCATGTAATTTATAAAAAATGATAAAATTTTAATTTAAAAAAAAAAAAAGCATTACTACAAAAAATACAGAAATAATAAAATTCTATATTATAAAAAATATTTTAATAAATATTATTTTTCATTTTTTTTTTTTGTTATTACTAAAAAAGTAAAAATCTGTTCATTATATAAATTATTGTTTTTTTTTTTTTTTTTTATGTATATATAATAATAATTAATGATAATATTAAATAAAATAATAATAAAAAAAAAAAAAAAAAAAAAGAAATGAGTTTATTACAAATTAAATTAAATCCAAAATTAATTTTTAATAAAGTTTGAATCCTTATTTAAAACAATATTATATAAAATAATTTTTTAATACATATTAAAAATAAGTATTAAAAAAAAAAAATAAATAAATAAATTATTTATTAGTAATATTAAATTAATATATAAAAAAAATTCTCAAAAAAAATCATGAATTTATACAAGCATTTCTTTCTTCTTATTATTATTTAATATATTAGTAAATTGTATTTTAAAAAAAATATATATATATCAATATAAAATTAAATTTTTAAATGTATCTTTTTTTTTTTTTCTTTTTTTTTTTTAAATACATATCTTCATCAATTAATTTTAATTAATAATTTTTAATGTAATGAATACTTTTCTTACATCCATTAATTTTAATTTTAACTACTTTTAAAAGATATTTAAAGAAAAAGTAGAAATATATTATATATATTTAATTTATTTAAAAATTAGCTTTAATTGTAAAACTTTATAAAATTTTATTAATTTTAATTTTATTCTCTTTTACTTTTTTTTTTTTTTTTTTTTTTTTTAATTCCATAATATATTATATTTGTTAATTTTATTATTATTATTATTATTATTATTATTATTATTATTATTATTATTATTATTATTATTATTATTATTATTATTATTATTATTATTATTATTATTATTATTATTATTTATTATTTATTATTTATTATTATTATTATTATTATTATTATTATTATTATTATTATTATTATTATTATTATTATTATTGTATTTTTTAATTTTTTATCTTTTTTTATCTTTTTTTATCTTTTTTTTTATTATGTATTCTTTTTTTTTTTTTTTATTTTTATTTTTTTTTTTTTCTTATTTTACTTTTATTATTTAATTGTTATTTTTACTAATTGTTAACTTTTTTTTCTTTCATTTGTTAAAACTAATTCATAAAAAATAAAAAAAAAAAAAAAATCTTCTTATTATTATTTTTGTATTACTCTCTGATATTTCTATTGTAATATATTGTAAATAAAAAGATATTCATATATTTTTATTTTATTCAAAATAGATTATATTTTAGTTTAAATAAATATAATAATACATATATTATTTCTATTGAATTTCTTTATTATTTAATTAAATTAAATTTTAAATCCATAAATAAAAGATAAAAAATATATATTATATATAAATATAAAATAATAAAATTAAAATAATTTAAAGAATTCATTTATATTCATTTAAATTTGGATAATTAATTCTAACATAAAGATAAAGATATTTATATTTAACTTTTTAAAACTAATTAAATTTTACGTTAAATCATAAATAAATAATATTAATTAATTATAATATGATTATTATGAATTGCTTTTTATTACGAAAATATTTTATTATTCGTATATTAAGTTAAAAAAAAAAAAAAAAAAAAAAAAAAAAAAAAAAAAAAAAAAAATTATATATAATGGTAAATAGAATTAGATAATATTTCACAAATAGCTCTTACTGGTGAACGAACCTTTAATTCTAAGGTAACACCTATTGAGAATTCGTAGATACTTGCACGAGCGATACATGAAATTCCACCGGCAAAGGTACTAATTAATAATAAAACATAAGTATTAGCTCTATCTTCTTCTACTATATCAGAGTTTTCACATTGAATCATACCTAACATTTCAGCATCACTACTTATAGTCTCTATTGGATTATTAATTATTTAAATAATAAGATATATAAATAAATATAATAAATATTTATGCTAATTAATATATATATATATTATCTTTATATTTATTACATAAAAAGCAAAATAATAATAGATATATTTTCTATTTTGTTTTAAAACAAAAATATGAAATGATAAATTTACTCTTTAAATGAAGCAGATACAGTTAACATATAAGTTTCAACAATTTCGTTGGAATTTCATCCCAAGCCTTTTGGAAGTTAACTATGAAGGCTGGAGAAACATAGTCACCAATACTTAAATCTATGTCTTTAAGCTAATTATTAATTAAAATTAATAAAAAAAATTTTTTTTAATAACCAATTTTTTTTAATCAAGTAAAAGATTATTAATAGATGCATACTTTGTATTCATCTTCATAACCTTCAGAATCAATTTCACCAGTAGATAGATCACAATATTTAACAATGATTTTCAATAAATAAGAAAAGGTTATTAAAAATATATACATTTAATATGATTAATATTTAATAAAAAAAAATTTTTTAATATATTTTTAAAACTATAGTATTTAAAATCAAAATATTTATTTTATAAAATTTATGGAATTCAAAATAAAATTTTTCCTGATGGAGTGTATTATTGTGATCTCTTGTAAACAACATAAATTTTTTCTTGTTTGCCTTAAAGTAATTGGTTTCATGGAATACATTGGCTGTAATAAATCTATATTTTCGTCATCTTGTGAAAACGATATCCATAATAATGTTGACATTATCTAATACAGAATTGTTTAAAGTATTTCTACAATTGAATTGTGAAAAAAAAAATAATAATGATACATATACAAATAAAAAAATAAATATAAAATAAAATATGTAATTTTTAAATATTATATATTTTTAAAATAAAATATTTATCATAATATCATAATATAATATAAAACTTATTTAGTTGTGCTGATCTTATATTCCAAGAAGCTATTGTTTTCCAACAATATATTCAATTTCTAATTTAGTTTATGGAATTAAAGCAGAAGAAATGAATAATTTACTTAAAGTAGTTAATTGGAAATGGAAGCTCTTCCATTTCCAAAGCAAGTTGTGATTGTGGATCAATGATTTCAATCATAGTACTCTTCTTCGGAGATGATTTTTTAGCAGAGCTCATAGCTGATGAAGCTAAGATGCCAAAGTCGTAATCTTAATAATGTAATTGTTCAGACATTTCTTGAGTCTTAGTAATAACTGGAATCTTAGAATTATCAAATACGGTCTCATGAAGAGCTTTGTCTTCCATGTATTCTTGTAAGCTACTTTCAAGGTAGTTCAAATAGTAAATGTCTTCTATTAAAAAAATTAACAGTAATATATGTATTAATATCATTGAATTTTAATCAAATAAGTAAATTTTATTTTATTTTATTTTATTTTATTCAATCTGTACTCTATATTTAATATTCTACTTTTTATTTTTTTTCATTTTATTTTATTTTATTTTATTTTATTCAATCTGTAATTTATATTCATATTCTACTATTTATTTTATTTTATTATATTTTATTTTATTTTATTTTATTTTATTCAATCTGTAATTTATATTCATAATCTACTATTTATTTTATTTTATTTTATTTTATTTTATTTTATTTTATTTTATTTTATTTTATTTTATTTTATTTTATTTTATTCAATCTGTATTTTATATATATATATTTCAACTCTTTATTTTATTTTATTTTATTTTATTTTATTTAATTCAATTTAATTTTAAATTTATTATTTATATATTTATTGTTTTTCAAATGATTTTTTATAATTTTAAACACAATATTTTAATATTTATTCTAGGGAAAAATTTTTTTTTTGTATTATTAGATAAAGATTTTTCAAAATCACGATGCAAATTAATTGGCGTAATTATAGAATTGTTACTAAATATGTTAGAAGTTTTCGTTATTTTATTAAATAATACTTCCAAAGTAACTTGTTTCCTATTTTTAATATATAGAAAGAAGTAGCATAAAATCTATTTAACTCTAGAACATAGTTTTAATTATAATTACTTGATAAATAAATTTTGGTGATACATAAAATAAACCATTGGAAAATATATCTTCATTATAATGTGCAAATAGTTTAATTTGGAATGGGGACTGTAAAATTATTAGATTAACATATTTGAATATCATAAAATCCTCACCTCTTGTTGCTTTGTACTATTCTGATCATAAATTTCATTAAATATTGTTATATCAGTACTTAATTGTTTGTTTATACTTCTTATTATTTAAGATCTATTTGTACTATATTTAGGGAATATGAAACCCATTTCTTGAGAAACTTTATTAAATATACTCTTAGATTTTAAATCCAAAGGAATTGGATTTTAATTTTATGTTTTGCGTAAATATATCAAATTCTTTTTCAAGATGATTATGTAAACTTTCATAATTTAAAATGTTATTTTTATTTTTTTAAAATAGAAAAGAATTACATTTATTTAAAGTTTTATATTCAATACATCAATGTACTTTTGAATTATCTTTCTTTTTTTTTTTAGATGAAAAAATATATTTATATTTTTTGTTGATGATAATTTGTTTTTTTCCTCGATTGATTTCATTAATTCCAATTTTTATGGTTTCTTCCAATTTTAATTAAATTTTCTAATAAGTATATTTAATTATATATACTTTAAAAGTATTTAAAAAATTACTTAATTTTTTTTTTTTTTTTTTTAATATTTAGAAAAAATAAAAAATATATGAAAATATATATAATTGTTTGTTATTAATATTAAAATATTTAATTATTTATTATTTTTAGTATCTATTCTGAAAAAATTATTATTATTATTATTCAGTTTTTTTAAAAATAAAATTATTTATTTGAATGTGTTGCATTTGCCAATATGGCTTTTTTATTTGTTGCTTAACGCCATAAAACTTTTAATATGTTTTTAATGTTATTTTTTACAAATAAATATATTATAATCAGGTATAGAAATAAATAAAATTGTGATATTAAAAATATAAAATATTTTAAATATTTTCTTAATTACTTCGTAACAAAAAAGACTGAAAAAAATTAATATTAATTTATTTATAATTAAATTAAATTTAAATAATAACAATAAGCACTAAATAATTAAATATAAATAAAAAATAATTAAAAAAATGTTTTATTTTTTAATATATAAAAAATAAAAATATTTTCTTGAAAACCTTTTATATTTAAAAATTTAAATATTAAAAAAAAAAAAAAAACTGAGCAATTAATACTAATTTATTCAGAATAAATAATTAAATAAATAGTTAAATAAAATCGTTAATTATTAAATAAATATTTTCTTTTTAAATATAAATATATATATATATATATATATATATTTTTTAAAAAATACTTTATAATTAAATAAAAGAAGGAAATCTTAAAATATAAAAGTTTACATAATTATCTTGAAAAAGAATTTGATGCATCTATATTGATTGTATAAAATTAAATTAAAGATGAAATTAGAAAAAGTTCAATTATTTTGAGTATAAAAAACCTAATTGTTTTTCCATTTTTTAAAGTATCTAACCTGAGTAATTGCACATTTAGATGAAAGAGAAGGAATGTTAAGTTCTTTAGAAACACAATAAAGAGATGTAAAACTATTCCCATTAGAAAATCCTTAAATCCTCTATAATCCTGAATTAACTAGTGTCTGTGCCCTTCTCGTTCTTTCTTGGTTTGATCCAAGTAGAGATGCATAATACGAAATTTCTTAAGTTGAGCTCTTGTTGGAGCACATAATATAATGTCATCTTCATAGAGACCTCAAAAAACAAAGTTTATCACCAATAGAGATTTCATATTTATCACAATTATTAAAAATGTCATTAATAAACAAGTTAAATAAAATTGGTGAGAGGGGACAGCCTTGACAAACACATTTCTTAATACTAAATGATTCCGATAATTGTTCATTAACCCTTACAAAAGCCTTGGAATATAAAGTATATTCAATAAATTTATAGCACTTAAACCTCTAATACCTCAATGATGAATTTTCATTAAAACATTATATATGGGAAATAGAGTCATTCGCCTTTTTAAAGTCCAAAAAGCAAGATGAGCATCTTTATTTTCAAATTTTCGTTTCTGATATATAATTCTTAATGAAGTGTAAAGATTTATATATTCATCTCTATTACGAAATCCATGTTCAGGTCTAATAAATCCTTTATCAATTCCATATTTAGAGATTCTATTAGCCATGATTTTTGCTATAATTTTTAACTCATTATGGATAAGAGAGATGCCATGATAGTTATTATAATCTGATGGATAGCCCTTTTTATGAATAGAAATTATCGAAGATAAGATTACCTCGCTAATTTCTTTATTGCTAATATCTTAGGAAATTTCCCATTCTTGTTGCTTTGGACTCCCAGAATTCTTAAATACATTAGAATCTTACCAGAAATCTTTAGAAAGACTATGACCTGAAGAATCCTTCCCTATAAATTTGTAATGAGAATGCCAAGCTTTTAATATTTCATCTGTAGAAGATACTAATTCATTATAATTGCTTATAATAGGATGTGAGACCACGAAAGATTGATTGCTTATTTTTGCGTTCTTTTTTTACTCATTTCCATACTTTTCTACTATCATTTTTAAGAGCTAACGAACATCCAATTCTAATCCTATAAATATTCTTTTTTCCTAAATTTGTTACATTTTTTATAAGTTGATTCATATAGTCTATTGTACGAGTCAGCATTTTTTTACAAATTCATTGGAATCACTTGCAGATTTATAACCCTTAACTTGTTTATATTTTATATGTTTTACCTTTTGAGACAATAAAATTTTACAGGATATTCTAAATAACGCTTTTCCGATTTCTGTTGAAATTTATTTGATTTGCATTAAAAATAATATTTTTCTTTTATTTTTAAATCAATTCATATAATTTATTATTACATAAATTATTTCTTTATGAAAAAAAATTATATAATTTATTAATAAATGATTAAATTAATTATTATTATGAAAAAATTTGTTATTAGTTATTAGAATAGAATACTAATCTAATATGTAATATAAATATTATATTTAAAACATATCATAATTAGTAGAATAAAATAATAAACATTATTTTTACATATAAATACTAATTTCAAATTTTATATTATCAAATAATTCTTATTTTATGATTATGCAAAAATTATTTATTTTCTACAATTTAAAGAAATTTTTTAAAGATTTACTTTATTTTATTTTTTATTTTTATTTTTTTTTTATTTTTATTTTTATTTTTATTTTTTTTTTATTTTATTTTATATTTTTTTTTTGTTATTTTATTTTTTTTTTCTTTTTATATATAATTTATAATAATATCATATATTTTTATTTTCAATATATAATAACTTTTACCTATGTAGCAATTTAATAATGAAATAAAAGTATAAATTATATAGTATTAAATAATAGTACAAAATTATTCGTATTTATATAAAAAAAAAAAAAAAAAAAAAAAAAAAAAAAAAAACATATAAACTTTAGCTTTAACATATTCCATAGTAAAAATTAAATAGTATAAACTATTTAAAAATAACATAAGAAAAATATAAATTAATAATGATAATAGTATTAAAGTATTAAATATTTTGTTATAATAGAGAAGAAATGAAATATTAATGTCCATAAAACCAAAATATAAAATACTTTATATTAAATATATATAATAATAATAAAAAGAGTATAAAATATTTAATAATAATAATAAAATAAATGTAGTAAACATTTCATGACAATAAACTAAATGTATTATTTACTTGGTAATAATAAAAAAGGAATATAAAATATATAATAATAATAATAATAATAATAATAATAATAATAATAATAATAATAATAATAATAATAATAATAATAATAATAATAATAATAATAATAATAATAATAATAATAATAATAATAATAAAATATATTAAATATTTAGTAATTATAAAACATAAGTATAAAATATTTAAAAGTAATAAAATAAATTTATTTATTATTACAAAGTCAAGTGTGCAAATTAATTATTAATACTAAGAATATAAAATAATGAATATAAAAAATATATTTATTTTAATGAAGGACAGTGGAAAAAAAATATTTCATAATAATAAAAAAATATTATTGAACTAGTAACACTTTTTTTTTTAGACAAGGAAGAGAATACACTTCCAGTACTTTATTAAGTAGATGAATATATTTTTATATATTATAATTATTAAAAAAAAAATACATTATATAATTAAAAGATAAAAATAAAATGTATGTAAAAGACTATGTAAAATAAAAAATAAAAATAAAAAAAAAAAAAAAAAAAAAAAAAAAAAAAAAAAAAAAAAAAAAAAAAAAAAAAAAAAAAAAAAAAAAAAATTTAATTAATAATAGAAAATTTAATTTACTAAAGAATAAAAGTTAAGTTCAAAAGTTAAAAACATTTTCTGTGTGATGTATATTATGTGTAGTAACAATAATAAAACAAAGAAGTAATATCTTTAAAATAGAGAGTGTGGTATCCACTAAACTCTCCCTTGAACCACATGAAAGATCATCAAAAGTTGAATTTACTTACAATATGTTCTGTGTTCGGAATTGTTCAGTTAATAAATGTGTATTGATGAGAATTAACAGGATTACTAACTGCGCTATTCCTTTTGCTATTTCGATACGACGTCGGCACTCTTAGTAATGAAAGTATTTTTGATAAACCTCTCAAAAAGTAACTCAAGATAGCTAATAATTATTGTATTAGCAAGATATTCCACAAGCCCCAAAATATACGGAACAGTAGACCCCCTGTGAACTTTTTAGGAGTTGTTCACTTAAATGTCCCCAGCATCGAATGGTAGCTCATCTAAAGCTGAAATTCCACCAAGAAGGAATATATATATATATATATATATATATATTTTTAGACAGGGAAGAGAATACACTTCCATAAATTTATTAATTTTATTATAAAAAAATTAAAAATAAAATAAAAGTTAAAAAATAAAAAATAAAAAAGCTCAGAAATACTATATATTTCGGCAAGTTGTACTATTCGGGAATTTTCCCTTCCTAACAAATAAAAAAGTAATAAAACTTAGAAGTAACATCTTTAAAATAGAGATAGTGTGGTGTCCACTAAACTCTCCCGGGATTTATCATTTATTGAACTTTTAAGGCGGGATTCACCCTTTGTGGAAATAGATGATGATCCTGTATTATCATTATGCCTTATCAGTACGACGTCGACGCTCTTGGTTAAGTTTGGTAATTTGGAATACCTATCAAATAATAGCTCAAACGAACTACTTACAATAGGTATTGCGCTAGTTAAGAATTCCGCCAAGCCCACAATTTTTGGAAGTAGTTCATTTAATTGTCTCTGTTCCCCACTATCGAAATGTAGCTCATTTAAAGCTAAAGTTTAACCAAGAAGGAACAAATATATATATAATGATTGATATAATCATTAAAATCAGAAATAGAGTTATAGGAAGAGTAATTTATCCATGATGAAACTATTACTCTTTCTCAATTAGAAAATCTTAGTGTTGAATTCACAAAATTACCTCATTAGATATGGTGGTTCATTAGTTCTTGTTACTTATAAAGCTCTTTTGATGTTACCATATCAAGTTTCTATTATGAAGATGATGGAAAACTTTTGATATGGTGTTGCTATGATTCTTCCATCAGAAAGATTATTTAAAGAACTATTAGTTGATTTTAGATATGAATTTACTCAAAAGGAATTAAACGATGTTGAAGAAGGAATATATAAATATAACCCATTTATGAAATTTTCATATTCTAAAGTATTAGAATAAGAAGGAAGTAAGGAAAGATTCCTTACTTTATTGGCAAATAAAATGTTAAAACACTTTAAGAATACATTAAAGAAAATTTAAAAAAAAAAAAAAAAAAAATTTAAAAACAAAAAAAAAAAAATTAAAAAAAAAAAAAAATTCAAAAACAAAAAAAAAAAAAATTTATAAAAAAAAAAAAAAAAAAAAAGAGTTTTTAAAAAGTCTAAATAGTCTACTGGAATCCACATTTAATTAGTCCAATCCAAAAAATAAAAAATATTTAAAAAAAAAAAAAAAAAAAAAAAAAAAAAAAAAAAAAAAAAAAAAAAGAAAGAAAAAAATGTGAATATTTTAAAAATAAACCTTGAAATAAATTTTTTTAAACCAAATTTAAATTTCTTATATATACTTAATTGATCTTTGTTATGGATATTAGTAATAACCTTAACTTTATCTGAATTTATATTCACAGAATGTTATTCAATATATGTGCACACTTATTAACAAAGTAAAATAAAGAAATAACATTAATTATAATTAAAAGTAGTTAAAAAATTTTAAAAAATTTTAAAATAAATTGTTTTAATATTTCATTTATTTATTAATTTATTTATTTATTTATTTATTTTTATTAACTCTTTTTTAATATATATATAATTATTTTAATATTTTATATAATTTAATTTACCTTTAACTTTTTTAGAATATTTGAAATTAAAAATACCTTAATTTATATAAAATTTGATTATTTATGTATATAAATATATATATTTTTTAACTATATTACTAATAGTAATACTAAAATTATTATTGCTTATAATCAATAAAAATTTGAAAATTTTTATTTGCTTTAATAATTTCAATTTTTATTATAATTACTTTTTAAATTTCCTTTTATTTGTTTTTTCTTTTTTTTTTTTTTTTTTTTTTTTTTTTTTTTTTTTTTTTTTTTTTTTCATTTTTTATTTATATATATATATAATAAAATATGTCATATTGTTTTTAATTAATTATTTTTAAAATATGTAATCATATGTTTTTTAAATTTTTTTTGATATTTTTTAAAAAATAAAAATAATTTTCTTTATTTTGATAATTTTGATAAGAGAAATATTATTAGTATTATAACTTTATTTTTTATTATTTTTATTTTTGATAATATATTAAGTATTTCATTTCAGTTTTTCTGTTTTCACGTTTAATATTTTGTACTTTTAAATAGGTATATGTATATTAATCGAAATTAGAATTATAAATAATAATCAATATTATTTATATTTTTATCAACTTTTTTTTTTAGATATATATAAAACTCTAAATTAAAATAATAAATAATAATCAATATTATTTAAAAGATTTCTCTCTTTTTTTCTCAATTTTTTAGTTTTTTACCATTAATTATTTCATTTTTCAAATTTTAACCTGTAGTTATATACTTTTATTTTTATAATTATAGAAATAATTAGCGTTACATAATGGTTTTTCATTTATAATCATATTTTCAGAAGGAATAATATCTAAAACTTCAGCCCATAATGTTAAAGCTTTCTTTTCATATTTCACCATAAATTCCTTAACTTGTCTTTTCTTGGCATCAAAATCAGTATTCTCTATAATTGATGGTAAATCTTCCCATTTGTCGAAGTAAACAAACAAATCCTTAAATTCACTATTATAAAATTCAACATAGTTTGAAATACCACCTTCAACGTCGTTTAATTCCTTTTGAGTAAATTCATATCTAAAATCATCTAATAGTTCTTTAAATAATCTTTCTGATGGAAGAATCATAGCAACACCATATCTAAAGTTTTCCATCATCTTCATAATAGAAACTTGATATGGTAACATCAAAAGAGCTTTATAAGTAGCAAGAACTAATGGACCACCATATCTATGAGGTAATTTTGTGAATTCAACACCAAGATTTTCTAATTGAGGAAGAGTAATAGTTGCATCATGGCCTGAATGATCAATAAAAGCAATTTCATTATGAACTTCATTATGTTTTTCACTCATTACAGCAGGTGGAGCATAACCAATAGGTCTAATTAAATAGTACTTTGGAATAAATACTCCTTCAGTACAAGCAAAATAGGTTTCAAAAGGATTGTTTTCAACAACAACGATATTATCATGTTCCAAGATTGCTTTTCCGAAATCTCTTAAATAATCATCTCTATTTTCTTCTTTTACAAATAAATCAAATCTAATATATTTTTTAAAATATATATATATATATTTGTTTATTTTTAATATATAATAAATGATAATTTAAATAAATAATTAAATAAAATTTAATTTTACTTAAAACTTTTATATTATGTTATTTTTTTTAAAAGTATTATGTTATTTTTTTTAAAAGAAAAAAAAATAAAAATAATAATAAAAAAACATTCTTACCTATTAGTTATTTCTAATACGATCTTTGCTCCACAAGAATCTGCATTTATAAGATAAATATATGAATCAGGTATAATATCACTAACTACAATATAATCGTATTTTCCACACATATCCTCAACATATGATTTACATTTATCTTCTTCAAAACATTCTGGTCTTTCTTCAAAGCTATACTATTTATTTTTATATTATAAAAAAATATTTTAAAAAAAAATATATTAATAAATATATAAATCATTTATATATAAATAAATTATTTATATTTAAATTTTATAATAATTCTTTTTTCTTTTTAAATTTACCCATGGTTCTAGTACAGTAACTTCAAAACTTAAGAGTTTAGCTATAGTACTGAAATTAGCAATTGTACCTTCATGTCTTGAGAAATATAATATTTTTGTATTCAAATAATATATTCTATGTTCTGGAATTTCAACGTTATCAAAATTAATTTTATCAATATCAAATTTGTCCTTGTTTTTATCATTTTTACTAATTGGTTCTACATTTTCGTTCTTGCTTTCATTATTTTTACTTACAGGTTCTATATTTACTTCAACATTCTTCATATTACTACTACTATTGAACTTTTTTATATCATTGCCTTTATTTAAATCACAATTGTTATTTGTATTTTTAACTAAAGTTACTAATAATATTGAAGATAACAATATTACTATTAAAACTTTAAATATAATTTCATTATTTTTACGCATTTTTATCAATATTTTAATAACCTTTAATTTATTTCTATGTTAAAAAGACAAATAGTAATGAAAATGATATAAAAGAAAAATGAAAAAAAAAATAAGTTATTTCAAAATTTGATTACTATTCTATTTATGTAACTTTTATTTTTTTTTTCTTATTTATTTATTTATTTATAAAAAAAAGTTTATTCTACTTTTTTTTTGTTGTTATACTTTTATGAGAAATATTGTATTTATTATATATTCAAAATATAAATTATCTTTTATAATGAAATAAATAATTATAATTAAGTCTTAAATATATTATAAGTATATTGAATTAAATTGTTTTTCTTATTAAATTAAATAATAAATTAAAAAAAAAAATTTTTTTTCTTATTCCTAATTTAGGAGTAATTCTTTGTTCTAAATATCTTCTTTGTATGAAAAAATATATTGATTTTCCTTTAAACGCAAAAAAATTAATTTTTATATTTAATTAAAGTTATACTTTAATAATAATATACTTTTCTTTTTACTTTTGTGTAATATTGTTTTATTAAAATTTTAAATTTTACCAATTAATTTAGGAGATCTTTACTATACAATTGTTTGAAAAAAAAATATTTCTGTAATACATTTATTTTGGATTGAGAAAAAAATATAATTATTATTTTTTATAATTAAAATTTATCATAATATAATAATAAAATGTTTTTTTTTGTGTAATCATTTTATATTAAAATTTTTAATATATATATATATATATATTTTTTTTTTAATTTATAAAGTTAAACATCATATGTAAATATAGAAAAATTTTATTAAATATAAAGTCCGATAAAATGGATAAAGTATGATTATATATTTAATTTAATATATATTAATTATGACAAGAAAAATTTTTATGAAAATACTTTTTGAATATTAAGTTTTAATTACATATTAAAAATTCTACATTAACTCTATATCAAAATTTATCATTTTTTTTATATAATTGTAATTTATTAATAATTATTTATTTTGCTATAAATAAAATGTAATTAATATTATTTATTATTTAATGGAAATATGAGTTTATTCTATTTTTTTATTGAATAAAATTATTACCATGCTAACAAAGTAATATGTTATTTAAAAGATGTAAATTTTTTTTTGAATAGAACAATCTATATTTTATTATATATTAATATATTATATCCTATATTAAAATTAAGAAAACTAGATGGTTCTTTTTTTTTTTTTTTTTTTTTTGATATTATTAAAATTAAAATCCTTAAATCTACAATATATATAATAAAATAATATATATAATTAAATTTTTTTTTATTTCACATTTAATACTATATAAAATAATTAAATTAATAATTATTACATGAATATATTAAATATCATTTCATTAAATATATTATATATTTATTGGAATAGTAGTTTTTTTTATTTGATTAATATATTATATATTTATTGAAATAGTAGTTTTTTTTATTTAATATATTATATATTTATTGAAATAGTACTTTTTTTTGTTGGATTAATATATTATATATTTATTGAAATAGTACTTTTTTTATTGGATTAAAATTAAAATTGTATATAAACCTTAAATAAAACAAAATATAAATAAATTAAAATAAATATTAAAGCAAAAATTTAAACATAATTAATATATTTATTTTTTTTTATATATAATACCATGAAATGTAATTATTTCGATAAAAATTATGTAATAATTGTTACATTTTAATTAATTTTTAATAATTTTTAATATATAAATCATAATAGAAAATTAATAATATATTAAAGCTTCTTATATTTACATATTAATATAAAATTATTGACATATGGTAAACAGTATAAAAAAAGTTTTTTAATATATAATATACTTTTTATATATTTTGATTAGTTATTTATTTTATTATAAAATAAATTTTATATTATATAATTATTTTTTCAAATAATAAAAAAAAATTAAAGGAGATTTGAAATTTATTAGAAATTTGACATTCTTGGTATTCTATTTTAAATATATATAGTATCCATTTTTAAATAATCATCATTAGTATCTCCAACTATATTATCAGAATCACCCTGATAGTAATTACAAGGAAAAAAGTGAATAAAAATAAAGGACTAGATCAATCAATTTTAATAATGAAAAGAAATAATATTAAAAAAATATATATTTAATAAGATTCTCCTTTATATTAAAATTTAATTTTATAAGAAACCATATATAGTTTAATTATTATTTACTATGAACATATTTTTTTTCCAAAAATGGTTTTTAACCTCCACTTATATTAAATAGAACAATATTTAAATTTATTTAACTCATATAATTTATAAATTTAATGAATATTATATGATATTAATAATATATATTTATATATATACTCCAACTCATATAATTTATAAATTTAATGAATATTATATGATATTAATAATATATATTTATATATATACAAGTATATTTTGTTATTTTCTATTGTGTTACTTACTTTTTTTTTTTTGATTAATAAATAAACTTTATATAATCAAAATCAGGAAATATTTAATAGTACTTAAAATATCTATAATTATTTTATTTGTGAAAAGTACTAATATTACTAAAACATAATATAAATATGATATAATAGGTTTAATATAGTATGAGTGTGGTATAAAAAAAATATAAAAAAAATATATATATATAATATTTATTTTTAAATCATATTTATTATAATATATATCTATATACATTATAATATATGTATTTAATATTGATAAATATCGTTTAAATATTTATAATACTATTTATATTATAAAGTTGCTCCATTTAAATCAATTAGCAAATAAATGATATATTTATATGATACTCTATTGTATTATATTGTATTACATATATTAGAATATTCTTTTAATTATATATTTTATAATTATTATTTATTATTTATTATTAATTCAATTATTATTTATTATTTATTATTTATTTATTTATTATTTATTATTTATTCATTTATTATTTAGTATTTATTATTTTATTATTTATTATTTATTATTTATTTATTTATTATTTATTATTTATTCATTTATTATTTATTATTTATTATTTAATAATAAATACTCTTTTAATTCATTTTATTATTTAGTACTTAATATTTAATAATAAATACTCTTTTAATTCTTTTTATTATTTAATTATTTATTATTTTTGATTTATTATTTATGATTTATTATTTATTTATTATTTTTGATTTATAATTTAATTTATAATAAATCTAATTATGATGTACATTTTATTTATAAACAGAAAGTTTTGTAAAAATTGATTGTAAAAAAATATTCATCTCTAACTCCTAACTCCATCCCATCCCTCAAAGTTTAATTCATAATAAATATATTAAATTAGAATGATTTTTAATATTAATAAATACTCATTATGATTTTGATTGTTTTATTGGTAACATCTTCAATATAAGTAAAAATAGTTACTTTCTCGTTCTTATTAAGAAGAGATATTACATTCAATAATGGATAGAACTGAACTGAAAGATATACATTTAGCTGAAAGTATATCAAAAAAAAAAAAAAAAAAAAAGTTATTGAATTTAAACTATAATAGAGAAGGAATTCCTGTTATAGCTATCAGTAATTAAGGAAAATTCTATTCCAACGTTAAGAATTAAAAATATCAAATCTTCTAAAATGATCCATTAAAATATTTTCCAATTTGTAAGATTCCTCAGTTTACTAAAAAAAAAAAAAAGTTGTCAACCTATTTTTTTATGTCTATATTCTATATTTATATATAATTAAACAAATAGGTGAAAATAAAACTGTATTAGATATCTGTAAATAAATATTAAAAACAAACGAATAAACACATTATTTGAACTTTTCAAAAATACTAGTAAAATAAATCTTTTAAATATAAATAATAAAATATAAATAATAAAATATATAAAAATAAATATTATATTTATTATTATTATGAGATATAATATATTCAATTAAGTATATTTCATTCTAATTTTGTTTTAAATTTATTATTAAAACTATTATACATTTATAAATAAATATAAAAATAATAATATAAAAAAAAAAGTTATTTTAATTTTCAATAATATAGATAATATGTTAAATATTTTATTATTATATATATTATAATATATATCATATAATTTTATATAAAACATCATATAAAGGAATATTAAGTAGAAGATTTAATAATACAAGAAAATTATGTAATTAATAAAATATATAATAAACAAACATTAGAATATAATAAATACATATCAATATATAATAAATATATATTAATATATATTACTATATAATAAATAAAATCAATATATAATAAATAAATATTAATATATGATGAATAAACATTAAAATCTATAATAAATTAATATTGATATATATATTTATTATTCAATATTTTAAAAGATAAATGAAATAGTATATTTTAATTTTTATAAATTAAATGTTATACAATTATTATTAGTTCAATATAGATTAATATATATTACATATGAGTGTGTGTCATTTCACAAAAATTCATTTCGGAAAAGTTTCATTTCGCAAAATTTTTTGTGTCATTTCGCAAAAGTTCATTTCTCAAAAATTTCATTTCGGAAAAGTTTCATTTCGCAAAATTTTAATAAATAATAAATATATATATATATATAAAATAAAAAATAAAAAAAAATAAAAAATAAAAATAAAAAATATAAAATAAAAATATAAAATAAAAAATAAAAAATATAAAATATAAAATATAAAATAAAAAATAAAAATAAATAAATAAAAATATAAAAAATATAAAATAAAAATATAAAATATAAAATATAAAATATAAAATATAAAATATAAAATATAAAATATAAAATATAAAATATAAAATAAAAATAAAAAATATAAAATAAAAAATAAAAAATATAAAATATAAAATATAAAATATAAAATAAAAAAATAGATACCACCTAAAATCATCCTAATTTTGTGCTACTTTTAACTCCCTTTTTTATGATGTCCTCATCTTTTTTTTTTTTTTTTTTTTACTGAATTATTTATAAATATTTCTTTTATTAAAAAAATTTATTAGCAATTTAAGATTTTTAAAATACTGCGCAAGGACTTAAAAAGTGTAAAATGATCAATTAATTATTTAAATATTATTTTTTAATATTTTTTTTTAATAATTATATTTTAAATTTAACAATTATATTTTAAATTATTATCCTTTACATCTTTTAAATTATTAATACTTATTTTTTTTTATATATATAAAATTCTTATATATATTTTAAAAAATTATAAAACGTTTAAAACATATGATAAAATATTTTATTTTTTTAAAGCGTTAATTCTAATGAATATTTATTATTATATAATGTATATTTTATATATGTCCATATATATATGTATATTTTTTTTTTAAAAATTTAATTTTAAAATTTATTTATTTATTATAGTTTTATATATTTATTTTTATTTATTTAGTTTTTTATTTAAATTTTATATATTATTTATTTATTTTATTATTAATTTATTTATTTATTAAAAATTTTGCGAAATGAAACTTTTGCGAAATGAAACTTTTTATGTAAATTTTCCGAAATGAAACTTTCCGAAATGAAATTTTGCGAAATGCTCCTCCCCCATTACATATAATATCAAAATAACTGTACATGAAAGAAAGAATATGTACATGTTCATTAAAATATACAATATATAAAAGTTGAGCCATATAAAATACGATAAAAAAATAATATAAATGGATAATTTATAATTAGTTGACTAATATATGAATATGTCTTACAAATAATAATTATACTTTAATATTTACTCATATATAATATATCTAAATTTGATATGCCAAATATTATCATATATTATATTAAAAAGTACCATACAAATTGGAGTTTTTAATTCTTGTTAATTTATGATAGTAAAAATTTAATATCTATATGATATAAAACGTAAATAAAAACTTTAATTATTAATAAATTATTTTATTAATAATTACATAAAAATAAATTAATAAATCATTTGCAAACTCGTGATATAAATAAAACGTGATCGAAAATAACGTGAGAAAATTAAAATTATGTAAAGACATAAAATTATGAAAGAACATAAAAATTAATGTAAACATAAAATTTATTACATAAATTTTATGTTATGTTAAAATTGAAATAATTTATAAATTTCTTTTTATTATTTTTATTATTTTTATATTTAATATTTTATTTTATTATATTTTTAATTATTTTAATAATTATTATTTTATATTAATATTTTATTAATTATAATAAATTTATATTTTTATTAATATTTTATGAATATTTTATATTTTATTTTATACTTTTATATTAAATACTTTAAATACTTAATAGTTACTCTAAGAGAATTAATTAATTAATTAAATAGTTTATTATGAATTTCAAATATAAAAACAAGAATAATTCTTTATAATTATTCTTTGCAGCACAATTCTATGCCAAAATTATATTATAATTATTTTATATTTTCGAATAATGAATAAATACATGTATTAATAAATTTTACAATTATTTTTAAATAAATAAATAAAATTTTATAATTAAATAACAAATTTATAAAACTTCTCCCAACAAGAGAACTTGAACCAAAGGCGTACTTTATCATATATCAAATATTCTAATTGTATAAATGTATACGTTTATGTATAAATAAAATTATAATATTAATTGATGTAACCTTGGGAATTAATTTAAATTTATTTAGCTTTTATTAAATTATTTATTTAATTTTATTATTATAGTATTATAATTACATTATGAATTAATAAAAAAATAATTATTCTTGAATCTACATTTAAAACTATCTAACAACTTTCTCACACACTTCTCTTAATTATAATTAAATAACATAAAAATAAAATATTTATCTGAATTAACTATTCAATTGTTTTTTCTTGTAATTAAAATGAACTATTTAATGAGTTTTTATGTAAAGTATTATAAATATTAATAATTATCATTTATGGAAATATTTATTACCTAAATAAATATATATACAATAATTAGATATTTAATTATGTTATATTATTATGTTATAAAATTTATTATTTCGTATATTATTAATTATAAGTAGAATAAATATTTAGAAATCAAGCCACTTTTACAGAACATTATAAAATTATTAGATTTAAATTTGATTTATGACATTAATTTATGTTTGAATAATTAATTTTTATATTAATTAAGGTTGAATATTTCATTTTATACCATATTTAATATTTATATATAATATAATAAATTATTATGAATAATGTACATAAAATATTAAACTATTAATAGATAAAAGGCAATAATTATTAAGTATATCTATAATAAATACTAAATATAGTTTATGATTAAATATATATATTACTATACTTATTATAAAGCTTTTTCGAATTTTCCATTTATTAATCCTATTTATATACCACTCATTTACTCAAAAATAAAAAATACATACAAAAAATTGAATATACTAATTTTTTAGAATTTTTAGAATATTTTAAAATAAAATATCTTAATTATTTAATAGTTTGTACAATACATATTCTTATTAATAGTATATAAAGAATTGAATTAATCATTATTATTACCTTTAACAACATTTTAATTATCTTTTTTGTAAAAAAAAAACAAATTGAATTTACAAATTATAACATTTTTAAAAAAGATAAAATTTAAATAACAAGAGAATATTGATAATAATGCGACTAATTAATATATATCTTTAATAAAATAAATTGCATATATTAAAATTCATTCCTCAATTTATAATATTTTAAAATATTTATTACATATAAGAATATTGTCCTTTAATTAAAAGTTTTAAAAATTAAAGTTGGTTTATTTCTAATAATAATAATTTATTGTATTTGTAAATTAAATTATAAATTATTTTATATGTTTAAATATTAATAAGATTTTAATACAAATGATGGTAATTTTTTTGCATCTATGAAATATTAAAGTGATTATTGTATTTGTAAAATAAATTATATGTTTAAATATTAATAAGATCATAATACAAATGATGGTAATTTTTTTCATCTATGAAGTATTAAAGTGATTATTGTATTTGTAAATTAAAATATAAATTATCTTTTATGATTAAAAATAAATAATTAAGATTGTAATACAAATGACAGTTATTAATTTTATACAAAGTATAATTGAACAAAATGAATCCACTCCGTCATTTGCGATTTGTTATTGATGATAAAGAGTTCTCTTTTTTTGAAGGAATAAATATTATATCGATTGTAATAAAAAATTGAATATTCCATATAAAATAGTGAATACAAATAAAAACAAAGTGTCTGTTTTAAATTAAAAAAAAATCATTGTTTAACTTGGTCAATGTTTTAGAAGAACATATGAATGAAAAAACGATTAAATATAAGTATTTTATGAAAGATAAAACTAAAGCCACATATTATATTTCGATTGACATTTATCAATTCGAATTCGAAGAATATTTCAATAAAATTAAAAGCTTAAAATTGCCTTCAAATTCTCTATATGTATTTGGGAGCTTTGACAATTTGAAATACATTCATTATTATAATAATTATTTTAAGGAACATTTTACCTATAATCAAAATTTAATACTGGATGATTTACCTATTTCAAATAAAATAACAGGTAATTATATTATTGTAAAATTATGTCATGATTTGATACAAATTGCTTCCGACAAAATTTCGTTTACGAAATATGATTCATATGATATCATCCAATTAATATTACCCTGTCTCGATATTTCAAAAAGTAAAGCTTTTGTTAAGTTTACTCCAACAGATGTTAGTTTTTCCAATCCAATAAGTATTAATTTGCAATTATTTAATAGCATACTCTATTCATATGATTTATATCCATACTTATATACAAATAAATCAAATAGGTTGATAAGAAATCAAACTAACTTAATTTATAAAATGAATATTTATAATACATGGTTGGAAATGTCCAATTATAGTGGTAATGATACCCATCCAGATATTGTAAAATTTGAAAAACTGGAATGGTATATGTACTCTTCAGTAAAAATTGTCATAAAATATCTATACCTGTTATATGTGAATTTTCATATCAATTGGGAATCGGAAAACAAAATCTCTATTCTAAAAGCACCCTTAAAAATTAATTACAATAAACTGTTCGGAAAATACTATACGAGACATTTTAGCAACAGCAAGAAAGTATTCCCGGTTTGTGCAGATAAAGAGTATTGCGAAAAAATATATATATATATATAAAATACATTCAATGGAATGATAATTATTATATGGCACCCGAAGGAAAAGGTTATACCATAGTATTTGTTGAGAAAAAAAAAAAAAAAGTTTTTCAATAATGATATAGTAGCGATCCATAAATGCGTAAAAACTATAAGAAAATATACTGGCTCAAAGCAAACCCCTTACTCCAATATGTCTTATGAGCTCGATCCAAACAGCAAAGGTAAATTTCCACCGACTTTATTTATTTCCTATGGATATGAATTAACCAATCTTTTTAGAAATTACTTAAATACAGAAGATGACCCCTCCATTCAATTTGGGATGTGTCCCTGCGGTAAGACGTAAATTAGCATCCCTAACCAATTAAATATTATAAAATTTATGAAAAAAAAAAAAAAAGGTTAAAATGATTTTCCATTCTAATAATGGAAATGATATACAGTTAGATTTCAACCAGGAGGATATCAAAAAATTAGAGGAGTTCACTTCTAACAAGGAAGAACAAGTTAAAATAAATATATTAGCATTTTCTGTAGATGACAAAATGAGAAGTATTTCCATATGCTCTTAAAAATAACGTATATAATTATAATTTAAAACATCCCTTTATCATTATCATGTTAAATACTTACAAAAATTTATACCCTTCCTTATTACCGCTATGAATATATAGCAACCAAAACTTCAAAATTATTTTATATTAAGGACAAAATGTGTTCAGGCGATATTTTCTTTGTATCGAAATTATGATTTATCACTTATTGACAATTGCATTCTTTGAGGAAAGTAAGTTACAATTTGTAGGAGAGAATGAACGAGCAGTTCTTATTGCTGAAATTTTTCGTGCCAAATAAAAATTGTTATCTTTGGCACTCTGTATATTCAAATGTACTTCCTAATATCCCAATTATCGATCCAAATGTTTTTTTTAGAAATATTACTAACATTATCCGATTTGCATCTTTATATTAAAAAATATAACTGTCTATCATTATGTAAGAAAAAATAATAATACTATAATTATCTATGGTGTATGGGCGAAAGACCTATATTATCCTTGTATAATTTCTGAACAATCAAAGATACCAGAATTTCTAAATGGTCTCAGTTGATAAGAAAATATACCGTATTTTCTTATCAACCGAGACCAATTTACTCATATATCTAAACCTGACCTTTCGGATTATATATTAATAAATTTTTTTTTTTTTTTTTTTATATCAATTCTTAATCATTATTTATATTACAAATATTTATTAGAATATATAATTTTTTTTTTTTTAATTTATTTGAGTTGGTATAATATATATGATAATGTTATTAATTAATTTGATAAATATTATAATATAATAATTTATAAAAAAAAAAAAAAAAAAAAATTATTTTTCTAAAATGTAAATATTATAAATATTAGTATTTAAGCGAATTAACTTAAATTTTAGAAAGTAGATTTATTTATTTATTTTTAATATTGATTAATTTATATTTCTTTTATTCCATATAAAAAAAAAAAAAAAAAAAAAAAAAAAAAAAAAAAAAAAAAAAAAAAAAAAACTAATCAATACATTCAATCTTATTTTCTTTTATTTATTATATTTTGATGAAATAAAAATTTTTTCATAGGATACCCACAGTTTTTATGAATAAAATGAAATTAAAATAAAATTAAAAAATAAAAAATAAAAATAAAAAAATAAAAAAATAAAAAATAAAAAAAAAAATAAAAAAAATAAAAAATAAAATAAAATAAAATAGTGAAATAATTTAAATATTAAAGTACTAATAAAAAAAAAAAAAAAATAAAAAAAAAAAAAAAAATAATAATAATAATAATAATGATAATAATAATGAAATGAAATGAATGATTAATTTTTTTATAAATAAAAATATGTATGGCTCATTTATAGTTAAAAATTTTTAATTTTAATATACATACATAATATAATATAATATAATATATATATATTTTTTTTAACAAAATTAATAGTTATGACAACAATAAACCTATTTATAAAGTGATATTCATTTAGTATTCTAATAATATATAGATAATAAATAAATTAATTCTTTTTTTTTTTTTTTTTTTTTTTACCGAATGAATGGGTTTCTATTTCTTTCTTCTTTCTTCTTTCTTCTTCTTTACCTAAATCCATTAGAAATAGGAATAGATGAAGAAAAAAAAATTTTTTAAAAAAAAAAAAAAAAAAATAAAAAAAATAAAAAAAATAAAAAATTATTAAATAAAGAGGAGAAGCCTTTTCCTTCCTTATGTAGAGAGAAAAAAAAAATTAATTATTAAAAAATTAAAAAATAAAATAAAATAAAATAAAATAATTAATGAAAGTAGTATAAAATAGTAAAGTATGAATAAAAAAAAAAAAAAAAAAAAAAAAAAAAAAAAAAAAAAAAAAACCTTCTTCACAAACCTCAAATTTAAATCTTGTTTAAAATAGAGAAAGAAAAAGAAGAGAGAGAGAGATGTTTGTAAAAAAAAAAAAAAAAAAAAAATTATTTTTGAACGGCTTTAATAGTAATAGAGTAAAATCAAGATAGATACATGTGGGGAGGAATAAATAGTAAGCTCAATCCTTATGGGCTATGAGGTCAACCCCCCAGGTTAACTCTATCAATTAGTTCTCTATAGGTTATTTTTCATAAGCTGTCGAATTGATGTGATTACCTTTCCTAATTAAAAATAAAATAATAATAATAAAAAAAAAAAAAAAAAAAAAAAAAAAAAAAAGAGAGAGAGAGCTCCATAATATAATTCACCACCACCATACAAAAAAAATTGAATTAAATACTTCCAAGATTTTTTTTTTTTTTTTTTTTTTTTTTATCTAAACTAATTTTAAACTACTTTTTTTTTTTTCTTTTTAATTTATTTAGTTGTTTATAATTTTTTTTTTTTTTTTTGTATATAGTTTTATATTTTTATTATTTATTATTACTCTAAATTATTTTTTATATTTTTATTGTTTGTTATTACTAAATTATTATTATTATTATCTTTATTTTTAAATTGTAAATTAAATATTTTACATATACTATTATATATTATTTATATATATAATTTTATATACATAATTTTATTATTATTATTATTATTATTATTATAATTTAAAATATTTATTCATTTTATATTTATAATGGTAATTTATACAATTTTATTTTTTTTTTTTTTTTTATTTATTTATTTATTATTATGTACTTAATAAGAATATTTATAAATATTCTTTATTAACTTTTTTTCGTTTTTTTTTTTTTTTTTTTTTTTTTTTTTTAAACTTTTAGGTATTCATAAAATTAATATAATTAATTTAATAAATTAATATAAATATATCATTATCATTATTACTTTTAGCTTGTTTATTTGTTTGTTTATTAATTGTTTCGATTTATGGCTTTATCCAATTTTTTTTTTTTTATCATCATTTTTTTTTTTTTATCTTTTTTACTTTAATCATCTTTTATATTTATATTTTTTTTTTTTTTTAAAAAAAAAAAAAAAAAAATTAAATATAATAAAACTCATAATTATATCTTTAATTACTCATAAAATTCCAATATTGATCTGGGGAAGTAGGATCACATTCCTTTTGACAGAGTGAATGAAGGAAACCCGAGGAACAGAGACCAACACATTGTTGATTTTGTTGTATGGCATGATTTTTCTGATAAAGTAATGAGGCCAACGGAGGAACTTCCGAACATAAATTAATACGTACGGTTTTTTCATCCTGTAAATCCAAACAAAGAGAAGTATTAAAGGCATTAACATAATGTCCTTGATGACTTGTGGGAACATACCATTGATCATTAGAGAAGGAACTAACTTTATTTAAAATATGATCACAACGATCCAAAGAAATTAAAGAATTTGGACTATTAACGCCTTTTATACATAAATTAGTATGATGTTTTCCACGATGGTAAAGCCAACCTAATTGATGATCTTTTGTAATATAGTTTACAGGAACAGGTTGAGGTGGATGAGGTGGTTGTGAAGATTGTGAAGGTTGTGGTGGTTGTGGTGGTTGTGGTTGTGGTGGTTGTGGTTGGGACAAAGATGTTGGAGTAGAGGTAGGAATTATCTCAGTAACAGTACTTATTAATTCTTTTTCTGTTGTTAAAGTTGGAATACTTTCAACTAAAGTTGTAGTATCAATCATTAAAGTATCATCAAAATCTGTACCTGAAATACTTATAGGGCTTTCAATAGTTGAAGTGTTGTCATTAATTGTAGTTGTTGAAGTACCTAAGATACTTTCAGTAAGAGTAGTTTCATCAATAGTTGTAGTTGGAATACTATCGACAATGTATGTTGTACTATCAATTATTGTAATATTGTCGACAGCAGTGGTAGTTGGAAGGATTGTAGTATTTTCAATGATAGTGTCGGTGGTTCCATCAATCAGTGAGGTATCGTTAATAGTTGGGGTGGGAATACTTGTGAAAATGATGGTACTCTCCGTAAAGATAAAGGTAGAACTCTCAATAGTAGAGAGGTCATCAAAAACTGTAGTAGAAATAGTAATACTATCACTTGGATCTGATTTAACAGTAGTAGTATTATTGAGGATAGGATTGAAAGGAGGAGGAGAAGGAGGAGGAGGAAGAGGTGGATGTTTAAAATAATTATCCCAACAGACACCATAATCTGATTGACAACCTGCATGAAGGAAGCATTCTGGGGTACCATGGCGACAAACACCATCACGAGTACAGCAGGCTTCGTAAGAATGAGAAGTTAAAGGATTAAATTGTTTTACCTGAGAACATCCACGATTTCCAGAGGTAGGACCACAAAATCCTTCTGTATAATGATCATCAGAAGAATATACAACTTTTTTACCATTATTTAGAAAACGATTTGGTGAAAAGTCTAAAGCATTGGAAGGGTTAGAAGTAGGAAGAGAAGGAGAAGGGGATGGGGATGGGGATGGGGATGGGGTAAGAATTTCCTTAACAGATAATTCAATCAACATTTTTCGTAAAATTTCTTGATTAAATTCTATCTCAGGATGATCTGCAATTAATAAAGCAGCTACCCCTACCACTAAAGGAGTAGCATAGGACGTTCCCTTATCCATAGTAAATAAATCATAAATTTTATGATTTTGGTTATGTTCCTCTTCAAGTTCCCTAGGAGAAATATCACCAAATCCAGCAAACGTCACATAACCAGGAGCAAAGATATCCATACAATGACCATAATTTGTAAAATTTGATATACTATAAATATCTTGAGAGGTGAGAGTAGCTAAATTTTCTTCTGAAAACCAATCATTACCAACCGATCCAACACTAATAACATTTTTAAAAGCAGAAGGAAAATGATAACCAGAAATAAAATAAGGATTTTCTCTAGGATAATTATGAATACAGCTATTAATTCCTTGATTACCGCCACTAGCAATTACCATCACTCCTAAATCTACTAGTTCAGTAATGACATCTTCATAAATTTTAACGGTATTTTCATCACTATAATCATTATAATAACCTAAAGATAAATTGACGACCGTTTTATGAGGATTTAACTCTCCAGATAAAACTTTTTCCTTAATATATCCTAAACTCTTAACAATACTGGAATGAGTTAAGTCCATTGCTAAAGCATGAATATTAGCTTTCTTTGCCACTCCATAATAAAGCCCAGCAGCAACCGATCCAATACCAATGCCATGATAAGGAAATTTATCACCTACATAACAAAATTTAGATTTTGGATCGTCCTTTGGAATCTCTGTTAAGATACCATTTTCAATTAGACCCTCACAAGCTAAATATCGAGAAGAGTTGGCTTTTCCGCCCTCTGGCATAAAATCTTTATGATTAAAATCGATACCATTATCTACTACAAAAATATCCACCCCTTCTCCTCCTTTACTCGAGAGATAAAAATTATTATCGTAGGAAGATATACGATTAGGATCAAATTTTGATTGAGAAATGATAGATAAATGACCACTGGCATGGGTTTGAACATCAACGTCAGACCAATGTGTTTCCTTTAAAATTTCCGTCTTATTAAAATAAAGGTTATCCTCTTCTCTTTTATGAAGAAGATCGGTAAATATTTGTTGGTTTGGTTTCAATTTAAAATATTTTTGAGAGTTAGATGAAGGATTAACTTCAATAAATTTTTCATCGGGAACACATTTATCCACATTGTTTAACATTTTAATTTCATTTACCAATTGTTCATTTAAATAACCATTCAATAAATAATACGAATTTATTTTTGAAATTAAATAAACCAATTTAGAATGAGGTTTAGCATTATTAAATTGAGAAGAAGACCATTCGTTTTTATTATTGTGTTCAGTGATAAGAGAAGTTTTATTTTTTTTAAATTTTTTAATTTCATTATTAACAAATTTCTTATGTTGATAAGTTCCCTTATTTTTAGAGATTACTTCAACAATTGAATATATTGTTTCTGAAATGAATTTTGATTCATCTCTTAAGTCATTCTTTCCATTCTGTTTACTAATTTTAATATTATAATAGGCATCTTTTGCCTCAATTTTGACCAAATTAATAATTAAAATGTAAATAAATGTTATTAATACTAAAGACCATTGATAATTTGACATTTTTTTTAAAAAAAATTATATTTATTTATTTATTTTAATTTTATGAAGAAAAGAAAATAAATAAAATTAATAAAATTTTATTATTATAATTAATAATTATAACATTAATAATTATTATAAAATAATTAAAGATTGATTAATTAAAGATAAGAAATATTTAATTTGACACTCTAATTATTTATTATGAATTTATTTGATTTTTTAATTTTTATTTTATGTATTATTATTTAAAATTTGTTATTTATTTCTGACAAATTCATAAAATTTTTATTTCTATTTTTTAATATTAATAAATTAAAAAAAAAAAAAAAAAATCAAAACTTTTTTTATTAAATAAGGATATATTTAATTTAATTATAATAATAATAAAAAATTTTTTTTTTATTTTTTATTTGTTATCTTTTATTTTTTTAATAATTAATTAATGATTAATTTTTTAGGTTTATATTCATTTAAAGTTTAAAGTTTATAGAAACAAATTTTATTTATTTATTTATTTATTTATTTATTTATTTATTAGTTATTTATTTATTTATTATTTATTTATTTATTTATTTATTTATTTTTTATTTATTTATTTATTTATTTATTATTTATTTATTTATTTATTTATTATTTATTTATTTATTTATTATTTATTTATTTATTTATTTATTTATTTATTTATTTATTTATTTATTTATTTATTTATTTATTTATTTATTTATTTATTTATTTATTTATTTATTTATTTATTTATTTTAATATAAAAATTTAATTTAATTTCTTATTAAAGTATTATTAAAATAAAAACAATAAAAATAATTTTCTTTTTTAAATCCAATCCATCTACATACATACATACATAATAAATCATATATATATAGATGTAATTTAAAAATAAATATTTCAATTAAATATTCAAAATAAAATGAAAAATGTTTTAAAAAAAATAATAATAAAAAAGACTTTAAAAAGTCTGTAATTACTTTTTATGTGAATTTCATTTTCAATATTATTTTCATTATATTCCAAAATGTTACCTAATATTAAAATGAAAATATAAAATGGTTCTTTTATAAAATAAATTCTTTTAAATTTTATAAATAAATAAATAAATAAATAAGAGTGTATATAATTATAATAAATAAATGAATAAAGAAATAAATTTAGATTTTAATCTCATTAGTTATTGGTACATATTATTATAAATTAGTCATCATTAATACTTTTTTTCCATTTATTATTTGTTAAAGTTTAAATATTAAATAATTTTTTTTTTTTTAATTCTTTAACTTTAATCTCTTTTCTTATATATTATTGGTTAGAATTGATAATCTATTTCTGATATTCTGATGAAATGTTGGTTTGTTTGAATTGTTAATGTTCTAATAAATTCTTGGTTTGTTTGAATTCTGATACTCTGATGAAATGTTGGTTTGTTTGAATAATATTAATTTATATCATTAAATATTATGACTAGCATATAATAATATTTAATTTATAGTATTTATATCTTCATTAAAAAAAAAAAAGGAAAAAAACTGTATTATATATTCTAAAATATAATAGTCAGATAGAAATTATACATTATCTTTTTTTTTTTATTATTATTATTAAATAATTAATTAGATTACAATAAAATGAAAATTAATATTAATAAATATTTAAATAATTGCAGAGTTTTTATATTGCAATAATAATAAATAATATATAAAATGTTTAATTCATTTTTTTTTTTATTAAAGTTTGGATTGTTGATGGATGTTTTTGTTGTGAATTAAATAATAAATTATTAAAATAAATATATAAATTAATTTATTTATTTATTTATTTATTTATTTATTTATTTATTTATTTATTTATTTATTTATTTATAATATATATTTTTAAATATTTTTAATAATTTAAAAAATTTTTCATATAGTAAGAATTTCTAAATTAAATTCTCCCAACAAAAATCTCCAAAATAAAAAAATTATTTTTACATTTCAAGTTTACATATATATATATTTTTTTATTTTATTTATTATAAATTACATAAATAATATATATATAAAAAAAAAAAAACTGTAAAACTGAATATTCATTCACTAAAACGAAAAATTTTACTTCTTAAAAAAGTTCAGTAAGTATTTTCATTACAATTTATAAAATTAGAATTTTTAATTTTTTTTATTATTTATTTATTATTAGAAGCATTAAACAGACATAAGATTGATTCCCATTTATTTTCATATAGGATTTAAATATATTTATTAAATTATAAAATATATTTATTAAATTTATAAAATATATTTATTAAATTTATAAAATATACTTTTTTAAAACAAATAGGAGATCATCGACCAATAAAAAAATTTTTTTTCATTTATAAATTAAAAATTATAAATTATAATATTTTACATATTTTACGTATTTTACATATTTTTCTGTAGAAAAACGAAAAATGATTTGATACTTCTTTTTATGTACAAATTAAAATTTTAAAACCTAAAAACGGAATGAATAAAAATTTTATTTTATAGTAAAATATCAAAATATCAAATTATCAATATTAACAAATATTAACAAATGGGTGAAAAATATGATAATCAGTATTTAGTAATGGAATTATTTTTTTATTTAATTGGGATGATTAGAAAAATTTAAATAGAAACAAAAGCAAAAAACAAACAAACAACCAACCAAAAAAAAAAAAAAAAAAAAAATTATTAATTAATTAATTAATTAGTTAATTACATAAACAGAGAAATAATGGGAAAATAAGTAAAAATTTAATAACGTGGTTTAAACCAATTTTGTCTTATTTTATTTTATTTTATTCAATTTTACTTTTTATTATTTTATTTTATTTTATTTTATTTTTTATTTTATTTTATTTTATTTTATTTTATTTTATTTTATTTTATTTTATTTTATTTTATTTTATTTTATTTTATTTTATTTTATTTTATTTTATTTTATTTTATTTTATTTTATTTTATTTTATTTTATTCAATCTGTACTTTCATTATTTAATATTCTACTATTTATTTTATTTTATTTTATTTTATTTTATTTTATTTTATTCAATCTGTACTTTCATTATTTAATATTCTACTATTTATTTTATTTTATTTTATTTTATTTTATTTTATTCAATCTGTACTTTCATTATTTAATATTCTACTATTTATTTTATTTTATTTTATTTTATTTTATTTTATTTTATTTTATTTTATTTTATTTTATTTTATTCAATCTGTACTTTCATTATTTAATATTCTACTATTTATTTTATTTTATTTTATTTTATTTTATTTTATTTTATTTTATTTTATTTTATTTTTTATTGAATTTATATATATATATTAAAATTGATATAATGTAAATTAATAAATAATTGAATATTTTTTTTATATATATTTATGTTTTATTTACTTACTTATTAATTAATTATCTATTTACTTTATATTTTTATTTTAAAACGCCACTTTTGTAATATGCCACATTGCGAAATATGACACTCTATAAATACTTTTATATATAACTTTAATATATATACTATTAGTTTTATTAATATCTTAATATAATTAAATATTTATTATAAAGTATAATATTTTATAGTTTGAATAAAAAGTTTTATCTAAAATTCATTAAATAAAACATTACTTAATAATAATAAAATGTCAATTAATATTATTTATATAATTATTTTTTTTTTTTTTAATTTTAAAAACATTATAATTAATTATAATATTTATTATTATTATTATTATTATATATTGACAAATTAATTACGTTAATATAATAAGTCTTATTCTTTCTATTGATATAAATATTAGTTCCCTTAATACTGTTGAAGACTTAATTTATATTTATAATAAAAATGAAACTTAAAAAACAACAGCATTACAACTTATCAATATCTATTATCATATTATCATATTATTATTATAAATAAAATAAAAGAATATTAATATTAATATTAATTGTCATTATTTAAATAAAAGTATAAAACAATACGATACTCAATTAATTTTAATTATTATAGATTATTAAATTCATTCTGAAAAACATTATGTTAGTCCTTGAAATACTTCTATTTATATATGAATTTATTATAAAAATTATTATATAAAATTTTTTAGTAATCATATAAAATTTTTTTTTTTTTTTTTTTTTTTTAAAACCGCAATTATTTTGAACTTTATTCTTTATTTATTTATTCATTAATTAATTACATGAATATTTTTTATTTTAAAAAAAAAAATCAAACACAGACTAAATAATAAAAAAAAAAAAAAAAATTAAAATAAATAAATAAATAAATAATATTATTTGTCCAATTATAACATAATAATATTTAAAATAGTAACTTGAACTAAAAAGTACTATTCAAAATAGAGTGCATAAATAAATTCAAAAAAAAAAAAGTTCATATGTAACGAACCTCACCTCCATATCACTTATTTCGGATTAAGGTTTGAATTAACTATATGAAAGAAATTATGGTCTTCTCCTTCAGAGGAATTGGCCCTGCTAGCCTGTCTTACTGTATTTTCAGCATTGATGCTCCTAGAAAGTAAATTTAAAATAGATACTAAAATATTTTTATTGATATTATTTTTTTATTAATAATCAATTTAAAAGAAATAAAATATATATATATATATATTTAAAATAATATTTTAAATAATATAAATATTACGTTCTCTTTAAAAATAAAAAATAAAATAAAATAAAATAAAATAAAAAAAAAAAAAAGAAAAAAAAATTTTTTTTTTTGACTGGGATTAGGGAGAGGGGAGGATAAATATGGCCTGCAGTGTCTCCCCTAAATGTATCAGACACATTTTGGATTCTTTGCCATCCCGTTTAGATGAGGACCTCTCTCTAAGCAAGGCTAATATGAAAGATATTCCCTATACACCTCTTTATAAGACGGGCTTCTTTTAAGTGATCTCTTGAACCATAATCGAAGAAAGAACAATTTCATTAATCTTCTCACAAATTAAATCCTCTCAGTACTTGCAAAAATTATGTCTTGAGACAAAAATACTTATAGTGAATGAAACATCCAACTTAATTTACAGGGAAAAAAAACCCGAGGAGGATGAAAATTGCCCATATAAATTCAGGAGGTTCCAGAAATCTTATGTGTGTTAATCCCGAAAACATAAAGTTAAAATAAAAGAAGAAAAGGAACAAGAATCATCAATACTCTAGCTTTTTCCATTATTATCAAAAATTAAAAAAAAAAAAAAAAAAAAAAAAAATATATTTTTAATAGTGATATATTAATTAAAATATAGTTTAAAATTAATAAATTAATTATTATTATTATTATTATTAATACATATTAAAATCAAAATACTTTTTAATAATTAACTTAATATTATTATTTTTATTAGGATATGTCATGCGATTTATATTTACATAAAGATAAATAAATAAATTTAAAAAAAAAAAAAAAAAAAAAAAAAAAAAAAAAAAAAAGTTTATTTCATATAAATATTTTGTTTTGTAGAGAAAAAGTTAAATTTATTATTATTATTATTATTATTATTATTATTATTATTATTATTATTATTATTATTATTATTATTATTATTTTATTATTATTAAGTAAAAAATTTTGAAACTTTTCCTTACAATTTTTATTTTTATCTAAATTTTTTTAAAAAAAAAAATAAAAAAAAAATAATAATAATAAAAAATAAAAGTTTATTTCATATAAACATTTTGAAAAGAACAAGTTAAAAATTTTATTATTATTATTATTATTATTATTATTATTATTATTTATTTATTTATTTATTTTACTTAATAATAATAATAATAATAATAATAAGTAAAATAAATTTGAAACTTTTCCATACAATTTTTATTTTTATCTAAATTTTTATGATTTGAAGGTTCAAAAATAATATTATTTTTGTTTTAAAACAAATAGTATTGCGGTTACTATTGAACTTTATGAATAAATCATATAAAAAAAATTAATGAAGAAAATATTACCTTTTTTTTTTTTTTTTTTTTTTTTTTGATTTTATCATTATTATAATTTTTTTATACATTAAACTTAGGAGAAACCTCATATAAAAATTTAAAATAATGATAATAATAATAAATAAAAATTTAAATAAATAAAAAGAATATTAAATATTAACTTTTTTGATGTTAATATTTAATAAAAAAAAAAAAAAAGGAAAAAAAAAATTAAATATATTAATAAAAAAATAATTTTGAATAAATAAAAAGAAAATAAAAGTTAATATTATCTTTTTTGATGTTAATATTTAATAAAAAAAAAATTAATATTAATAAAAAAATAATTATTTAATATAAATAATTAAAAATAATAAAGTATAATATTAATTAAACCAATAAAAATGATAATACTAATATCAAACTAGTAATAATAATTTTAATAAAAGAAAAAATACTTTAAAATAAATAAATGAAAAATTAACTAATAAAAATAAAAATAAACAAATATATAAAGAAAGAAAATAATAAATAACAATAATAATTTTAAATAAATAATAATATTATTAAAGGATGTATTAATAATAATAAAATTAAGGTAAATTAATACATTGAAAATAATTTAATATTTAATATTTATATGAACAAATAAATAAATAAATAATAGTAAATAAAACTAAGGATATGATGTTAATAAATAACTATTTAAGTATATTTAAATAACATAAAGACTATGAATTAATAATCAAAAATAAATTTTAGTTTTGATATAAATTTATTTTATTTAATCACATTACTTTTATGCACATTTCATTTTATCAAATTGCTTTGCATAATTTAAAAATATGAATCCACGTGATAATTACTATATTTCATTTATTAATAATTAAAGTTTTTATTTGAATTTTATATCATTAAATATATGAAAAATATTATAATAAATAAAGTATAATACTAAAAAACGTTTCTGATTTAATTACGACAAAAAAAATTATTTTTTTTTTTTTTTAAACAAACTTATTTCATATTTAAAATTAAAAATAAAAAAGTATAAATGAAATGAAATAAATCTTACAATAGTTAAAAAAAAAAAGAAGTATTAAATGTTAAATGATATAAAATAAATTTTAAAATATATTTAAAAAATGGCAAACTACATTAATTAAATTTACAATAATTAAATATATAAACTATTATCTATTTTTTTTATTGTTAAAATTATGTTTTATATTTATTTGAAGGAAGCATTCATACAATATTAAATATATAAACTAAAATATATTTTTTTAATAGATAAAATTATATTTTTTTATTTATTAAATGAAACATTCATACAATATTAATTTTTTTTTTTTTTATAATATAAAACCAATTTTTATCGTAGGTATATTTTAAATTCTAATAAATTGAAGAACACATAACTTGGAATACATACACTACAATTTACTATGAAAAAATAATATAAAAATTTTATTTATTTTTTTTTTTTTTTTATATTATAAATTATAATTTATTATAAATAAATAAATAAATAAATAAATAAATAACGAATGAAATAATAAGGAGTTTAATTCATAATTCATAATTTGTTATTAAAAGAATTAAAAGAATAACAAATGAAATAACAAAGAATTAATTAAATTTTAATATTAAATTAAATATAATGTTAGTTTAAAGTTTTAATATTATTATTTAATTATTTTTACTTTTGATTCGCTTAAAGGTACTTTATATATATTTATTTAAATATATATCTTACCAAAACTGTAATAATTAAAATTTTATTTTACATTTAAAATAATTTTTACATAATTGTTTAAGTTTTCAAATAAAAAATGATTTAATTAAAAAAAAAGAAAATCAGTTTGATACATTTTAAGTTTTAAAATTAAAAAAAAAAAAATAATAAATAAATTAAATAAAAATAAAAAAAAAAAAAAAAAATAGTATTAACGATTTAAAAAGTTTCTATTATTAATTGACTTTAACATTAAAAAATTAATTAGGTTTTTTTTTAATGCAAACTATATTAATTTAATAAAAAAAAAATATTATAAAATTAATTACATTTATTTATGTATATATTAATACTCTTAATACTCTTAATATTATTATTATTATTATTATTATTATTATTATTATTATTATTATTATTATTATTATTATTATTATTATTATTATTATTATTTATTATTTATTATTATTATTATTATTATTATTATTATTATTATTATTATTATTATTATTATTATTATTATTATTATTATTATTATTATTATTATTATTATTATTATTATTATTATTATTTTATAATATTTATATACAATAATAAAATGTTTCATGCCAAAAATATAGATTTATAATTTTTACCGAAATATTATTGTCAAAATTTTTATTACTTATAAACTTTTTTAAATATTAAATAAAAATTAATATATATAGTAAATATATTAATCAATCTACTAACACTATATTTTTAATTAAATTTAATATTATCATATTATAATGAGATATTATTAGTGTCCTATAATAGATTAAAAGTTTACTGATAGGTTTTTTATCTTTTTTTTTTAAGCTTTTTCTTAATTTAATTTTAATAATTATTGATTAAGTTATTATCCATCATTTAATTTTAGTATAAAATAAAAGAATCTGAACTAATTTTTTTTTTTTTTTTTTTTTTATAATCATATATTAATTTTATAAACTTTTAAATAAAAGTTATAAAAGTAATATTATAGTTATTACTTTTTAACTTGTATATAAACATAATAAATTAAAAAATTGTATATTTAAATTAAAAAAAAAGAAAATAATTAATTTGATAATTAATTATCATAAGTAGTGAACATGAAGGCTTTTTTATTTTTACCTTTATTAAGTAATTAATCTAATAATAAATATTATTATTTAATATTGATATTTATAATATTATTATTTAATATTGATATTTATAATATTATTATTAATTTATAAATAATAAATAAAAGAATTATATTTTAAGAGAATTAAATACTAATTAAAAAAATATTTCTTAAAATAAATATAAATTTATAGTATCCACCGTACTAGGTGCTTTCTTAAGTGGATTGAACAGAGAATTTGATGAAGTTGAATTAAAGATAATTGATTTATATGTCACTATGCCAACTTCTCAATTAAATAATTTAATTAGAATGGCTCAAATCTCTTCATATGATGTTCAATCTAAAGGTGCTAATAATATTCCTGATTTTAAATATGAAGAAGCCTCGATTGTTGCCAAATGGAATGGGTACAATGATTATTTATATTTATATAAAATGAAAATTAATTACATTTATATTATTATTATAAAATATTAATAGTATTTATATAAAATATAATAAAGTTAACATTTTTTTAGATTTAATAAAATATAAAATTATTTAATGAATTATTATTAATATCACTAATATCTTTTTTAATAATTTTTATCTATTATACAATTTTGTTATTATTATTATTATTTTATTTAAATAATATAGTAACTCTAAAACTTATGACAAAGTTACTTTTAAAACTGGTGGTATGTATGGTCGTTCTTACGATAAAGTTGGTTTCAACTTAAAATTTGATAAAAAATTTTTAAATCGTAAAAGTTTTAAACTTAGACCAGATTCTGGTGATGCCAGTAAAATTCGTTCTAAACTCTGTTGTGATATTGCTAATAGAATAGGTTTACCATCTATTCAAGGTACTTATGCTAGACTTTACATGAATAATGAATTCTGGGGTTTATACGTTTTTATGGATTCAATTAAGACATCTTGGATTAAACAAACTTTTAATCCATCTGAAAAAGAAGTTACTACTTTATTCCAATGTAAAACTGGTGGTTTTAATTTCAGATCCAATTCAGTTTATGCTTGTATTAACGCCAATGATGACTATCAACATATGAGTGAATTTAGTTCATTCGTTAATGCAGCTAATAATGCTAGAAATATTTCTGACCTCGAAAAAATTATGGATGTTGATATCTTCTTAAAATATTTAGCTTTTGAATGGTTAATCGGTTCATCTGATCACTTTATGATTTATGGTCACAATTTTAATTGGTATAAGAGAGAAAGTGATGGTAAATGGGTTGTAATTTATTATGATTATGATAATACTTTTGGTAATGGCGCAAGCTATTCTTTATGGGCTAATAAAGGATTAAATCAAGATGGTACTGGTGCTAATCGTGGTAATCAACCAATTTATTATTCATTTGCTGATTGGGAACCAAACATTCCAATTCTTAAGAAATTAGTATTCGATAATAAGAATAGATTTAAGCAAATCGTTTATGACGTTTTAGTTCAAGGTTTCAACCCAAATATTTTAAATCCACATATTAATGAAATTAAATCCTTCCTTAGTCCTTACGTTAGAGAAGATTTTACTGCTAAAAATGGCTCATTACCAGGAAGAATTAATAAGGCAGGCTCTCGAACTTCTTCATCCTATAGTAATTTTGAATATAATATTGAAAATAGTGTTAAGAATTGGATTAGTAAAAAGTTTGATGTTGCCTGTAGTAATTATGGATTCAGTAAAACTGAAATTTTAAATCAATCTTCTAAATTTACTCCAAAACCATATGATTATACTGGAACTGGTTCAAAACCGGCTACCACTACCACCACTGAAAAGCCAAAGACTACTACCACCTCTGCTACCGCTGCTTCTAGTCCAAAACCTTCCTCTGCTGGTAAGAGATATGATATTATTAAAGAAGGTGAATCCAAGATCTCAGCTGGATGGGATAATTTATCATGGGGTGTTGAATCTTTTAGATACGATGGTGAAGGTAATATGATTAATAATGTTAATGCTGATAGTTGGGGAGCTGTGTCCTTTAAGAGAAATGATTCTACTAAATTAGGATATGGTATATTATACTTCAAAGCTAAAGCTAATGTTGCTGGTGCTACTCTTCAAGTATTAGTTCATACTACTAACGGTGAAAGGTTTACTTTTGGTAATGTTGGTATTTCTACCTCTAAGATGACTGAATATAATGTTGTTATTGATATTGATACCAATGTTAAATTTGATAGAATTAGTATACAAGATGCTACCAATAGTGGTCTTATATTAACTCTTAATGATATATATTATATGGACGGAGCTACTGCTACTACTACTAAACCAATTACTACTACTACTACTACTACTACTACTACTATTATTAAAACAACTACTTCCACTCCTAATACTTCAATGCCAACATCTACTGGTGGCACAAGATATGATATTATAAAAGCAGGAGATAAAAAAATTACTACTGGTTGGGAAGATTGGTCATGGGGTATTAAGAGTTATAGATTCGATTCACAAGGTAATATGATTTGTAATATCAATGCTAATGAATGGGGAGCTGCTTCCTTTAGAAGACCAGGTGTTAGATTAGGAAATGGTGTTTTATACTTTAAGGCTATGGCTAATGTTTCTGGTGCAACTCTTAATATATATATTCATACTGTTAATGATGACTATGTTTATATTAATAAGGTTGAAAATATATCTAACACCAAAATGACTGAATATAGTGTTGAATTCAAATTGGAAAATAACGTTAAATTTAATAGAATTTCAATTCAAGACTCTACAAATGTTGGTTTTACTTTAACTCTTAATGATGTTTATTATATGGATGGAGCCACTGCTGTTTACAAGACAACTACTACTATAAAACCAACTACTACTACTACTACTACTTCTGTTAAACCAACCACTACTACTACCACTACTACTTCTGTTAAACCAACCACTACTACTACCACTACTACTTCTGTTAAACCAACCACTACTACTACCACCACTACTTCTGTTAAACCAACCACTACTACTACTACTTCTGTTAAACCAACCACTACTACTACTACTATTATTACTTCTGTTAAACCAACCACTACTACTACCACCACTACTTCTGTTAAACCAACCACCACTACTACTACTACTATTACTACTTCTGTTAAACCGACCACAACTACTACCACGACTACTACTGTTAAAGTAACTACTACAACTACTATTAAGAAAACCACAACTACTGTTGGTCCAGTACCAACTTCTTCTGGTACAAGATATGATATTATTAAATCAGGAGATAAAAAACTTTCAGCTGGTTGGGAAGATTGGTCATGGGGTCTCAGTAGTTACAGATTCGATTCCAAAAGTAATATGGTATGTTACATCAATGAAGATGAATGGGGAGCTGCTTCCTTTAAAAGACCAAATGTTAGATTAGGAAATGGTATCTTATACTTTAAAGCTAGAGCTAATGTTGCTGGTAACTCCATTAATATTTATGTTCATGCTATTGATGAAGATTATATTCATATTAAAACAATTGAAAACCTTAGTACTGAAATGACTGAATATAGTGTTGCAATAGAATTAAAGAATAACGTAAAGTTTAATAGAATTTCTATTCAAGATGCCAATAATACTGGTTTTACTTTATACCTTAATGATGTGTATTATA
>JACVTC010000058.1:140000-210000 GCA_016946835.1 Neocallimastix lanati (nom. inval.)
TTATTTCATCATTATTAATATTATTAATATCATTTATGTTATTCATATAACAATAATAATATTAGAAAAAAAAAAAAAAAAATATATATATATATATATATATATAAATAATAGAATTTGTATTAATTTTTAATTATAATAATAATAGAGTTGTGTAATATTTAATTTAACATATTTTACTACTTTTTAAATACGTACTGCTTCCTTTTCCATAAATATGGAAGTAAGCACCAATGATACATTTATCTTTTTCTATTATACTCTTATTTGAACTTTTACTTTTGACATATAATTCCTTTTTCTTAATTAATTGAGGGAAACCCCAATCTACATTATTCTTGTTGAAATTACGAAATTCCAATGCTTTTTATTTATAATAAATATTATATAAAATAATAATAATAATAATAATAATAATAATAATAATAAAATTAGTAAGATCTATAAATCTTAATTATTAAAAATATTATAATTTAACTATATATATATTTACTATCAAAGTAAAAGCAATCTGTATCTTCTTCACAATTTCTTACAAATAATACACCATTAACCCATGTACCTTCAGATTCATAAAGTTCCGGATTTAAACATTTTAAATAAACAGAAACATAATGTTTATTATCTGAACCATCACCATTTTTATATAATTCAATATTCCTTTATTTTTTAATGTAAATCATAATAATAATAATTAAACAATAATAATAATTAGTATATATTAAATATAATATATAATTTAAACAAAGTAAATTATGTAGGTAAATACGAATTTTAGAATATTACATTTAATTATTTTTTTTAAAAATTATGAAAAAAATTATATATATTTATTTAATATTACATACCAACGATGATTACCAACGGTAAATGAAGGGCTTTTTTCAGGTGTAGTATCGTAACTTCTATCATTACCCCAATATTTTACTTCCCATTCATAAAATCCTTCATTTTGAACTATTTTATCTTCATCATCAATATTACAAGCCAATTCTCTTTTTAAGAAGCCTTTAATATTATTTATAATAACAAACAAAAATTAATATATTTAAATTTAAATATATAAAATAAAAAAAAAAAAATAAAAAATAAATTTTTTTTTTACATAGTTATTTAAATTTATTATTTTTAATATTATTTTTTATTTTCTTTTACTAACCTTTTTCATTTTTATATATAACAAAGTAGACACCGAAAACACATTTATTATTTTCAATTAAACTTCTTTTTGAATATTCACTTTTGACTCTTAATTGCGATGTATTTAATAAGTTTGGATGACCACAAGAATAAATAGATTTACTTAAATATTCAATTGGTAATGCTAAATACATATTATATCAAAATATTTATATATATTTTAATATCAATTTATATATAACAAAATAAAGAATAAAAATTATATATATATATATAATAAAACTAATTACTTGCAGAATGGTAATAATTATTATCATAATAATTTCTAATAAAGAATACTCTGTTTAAAGGAAGATGAACAGTACAATCATCATTACTGCCATCTTTATACAAAAATAATGAAATATTTCCTCTATAGAAATCATCACAACCATCAGGATATAATTCTAATTTCCTTTATTTATTGGAAAAAAAAAAAAAAAAAAAAAAAAAAGATTATATTAAAATAAATAAATAAAATATATTTTAAAAATATATATTAAAAATTATTAAATAATACAGTAATATACCATTTGTGTCCATATGCGTTAAACTCTGGACTGTATACACATTCCTCCTTTGATAATTTATCCCAATTTTCAATTTTCCATTCATAAAAATAATCACCAATAATTTCGTGGTTGGTGTCTTTTAAATCACCCTTTAATTTATTAATAAATTCAAATTGTTCTATATTAAAAATAAATATAATTAATTAAAATAAAACATGTATTATTAAAATTAAATTAAATAAAAATAATAAATGAAGAAAAATATTAATTTATTAAAAATAAACAAACCTTTATTGTAAGTCATATTAAATCAAAAATATATATTTGTAATGTTATTTTATTTTATTTTTTTTTTTTTTTTCTTTTAAAAAAAATATATATATATAAAGAATAATAAATATTTTTTTTTATTTAATTAATTTCTTAAAAGATTATTTCTTTTTAAAGTATAAATTATAATATTAATCGTTTTAAGTTTTTTTTTTTTTTTAAAGAAAAGAAAAAAAAAAGAATAAAAATTTTTTAGAAGGAAAAAATATATGTCGATAAATCTATTTTTCCTTTTTTGATATTAACAATAAAACTTTAACGTCACAACATCAAAATTATATTAGTTCTGTTCCACAAATATACAAATTAATTAAAAATAATATTAAAATAGATTAATTAGAAAATTAATTAACTATATTTATGATAAAAATAAATTATTTATTTATTTATTTGTTTATTTATTTATTTCTGATATTATTTATTTATTTATTTATTTATATTTATTTATTAATTATATATTTAATAATTTATACTTTTTTTCTATATATTTATGTAAAAAAGTAAATAAAAAGATTAGAAGTTCTATTAGCCATCGAAACGGGGTGTGGGGCATTTCGCCAAATTGCATTTCGCCAGGTTGCGTTTCGCCAATTTTTTTGAAAGCATGTGGCGTATTAAAAAAATGTGGCATTTCGCCAAATTGAGAATTATTAAATAAATAAATAAATCAATAAATAAAATTAAATATTATTAATATCGCATAAAAACAATTTTAAAAAAAATATTTTGAATTAATATTTATTTATTTATTCATTTATTTATATCAATACTCTACTTGTCGAAATGCAACCTGGCGAATAGCAACTTGGGGAAATGCAACTTGGGGAAATGCAACATTTTAATACTACGCCACTTGGCGAAATGCAATCTGGCGAAATGCAATTTGGGGAAATGCAACTCTCCCATCGAAACGATCTGAGTCATTTAAAATAATGAAATAAAATTTAGATATATATAAAATAAAAAAAAATGAAAAATAAAAAATAAAAATAGAATTTTCTTTCAATTATTAATTTTATTAATTTTGATTAATACTTTTATATTATTAGAATTAATAATTATTAGTATTGAAAACAGTTAACATCGAAAAAAATAAATTTAAGTACAGTTAAATCAATATATATATATTTAATTCTTATAAAAAAAAATAAAAATAAAATAAAAGTAATTAGTTCAAAAATAATAACAATATTTGTCATAATTTCTGATAAAATATTTTACAGTAATATGAAAAGAATAATTATTATTATTGATAGCTCAATACAAAGAAATATCTCTTACAAATTATCATTTAGAGGGTTATAATTATAGTTTTTTTTTTTTTTTATTATTGTTAAAATAAAATCAAAAAAAAATTATATATTCTCATTTATTCAATATTTATATTATATTATTAATAATTTATATTATCTTTTTATGGATGATGATTAATTATAGTTGTGAGATGATATTAAATATTTTTTATTAAAATATTACTTCTATTTTTTAAACAAACCAATTTTTATTATACGCAACTAAAAAGTGTTAGTACAAAATCAAAGAAATTACTAATATATTGTTAATTTTATTTTCTGAGAATTTATATATATTTATACATTTCTCACAAGAATTCTTTTTGAATTTAATTCTATATAAACTTTTTATTTGTTTATTTTTTTTTTTTTTTTATTTTTACAAAAAATTAGATATATATATTCAGGTTTTTTGATCTTTATTATTATTTTTGTTTTACATATTATTATCTTTGAACAAGGTTCTATAATGAATGTTAGTCCATGGGCTAGTATACATAAAGCTCCTGGTTCGATCCCGCCCTATGACCATTTTCCAGTTTTCCTCATATGAGATTATTATGGAATACGTTGGTTAGAGTTACAAGAAAGTTTATTCTCTTCTATATTATTATTCTAGATCACCTAAGTAATATAGGCAAGATACTGTCCTAACTGTGGGCCTGAAAGTGTTGCGCAAGTACTGTCATTTAATATATTTATAAAGGAACTACAAGCAATTGGATACATTTCATATTTCCATGTAGATACATATTCTACTTGGTTATGTAGATATAATCTACTGAATTGCAAGCATTCTGATGCTATGCGTTTGTCAAGGGAGCTAATATGTATCTCAGTTGGTTAGGTTATACTGACTTCTCTTCAAAGGGAAGTAAGAAACTGGAGAGGCACTCCGAGAAAAAGCGTACAAGAAAAATTATCAGCAATAATATAAATATCAGATTGCCAATGCTGAACATTCAGATAGGCAATCCAATAGGGAAATTTTATGACTTCCTTAAAGAAAAAAAAAAATAATATCCGTTCTTTTTTTTCTAATAAATATTGTATAGAATAATTAATAAATATAGTAAAACTATATATAAGAATAAATCAATAATAATTAATTTTAATTTATTCTTTTATCCATAATAATCACATTATTTTAAATGTTTTACGTTTTTACTTTTTTATCTTTCATATACATTATTTAAAAGAGTCCAATAATTCTTATTTTTGGTATAGCTATTAGTTATATTCTAAATCTAATATTTTAATTAATAATTAGAATAAGACAGTTGTACTATTTTAGAGGTGCAAATCATTGATGCTTTTTTTTTTTTCATAATTCTTAACATTAACATTTATTTTATTTTCTGGCTAATATTTTAATTTTATTTTATTATTTTTTTTTAAAATATAAAATGGTAAAGAATCTCATTATTCTTTTACGTTATCTTTAAAATATGTACTGCTTTATGTTAAATATTCTACTATTATATTTAGTCTTTTTCTCTTTGGCAGTATGTAAAGAAGTATATTAAAATTTAATATTGTTAAACATCTTTACGTAATGCCAAAGAAAAAAAGACTAAAATATAATATTATAATATTTAATATTTACAATTACTTCATTCTCTATCAAAAAATTTTAAAAAATAGAATAGTAGTAGTGCTTACAAGCATATATTAATGATATTTTATTTTCATTATTTTTGGTAAAAATATCATATCCCTTTTCTACAGTATAAAGGTTTATTCTTTAATTTTGTTGAAATGTGGCATTAAGAAGCCTTATTATTATTGCCTTCATCATTCTGCTTCATTTTGGATAAACGTATTTAAGAAAAAAACCTTTTTTTTTTTTTTTTGAATTATTTTTATAATTTTCTTTATTCTTAAAAAATATTTTACATAAATTTATATTACTATTAATAATTATTCATATTATAATTGTTACTTTTCAATAAGATGTTTAGGATTTTTTTTAAAGAATTGCTTTATGTAACCTTTATTAAAGTAATTTTTTAGTTAATTTCTTAACAAGAATTGTTAATTATAAATTTATCAATAACAGAAAAAAAATAATATTTTTATGAAACGAACCAACAAGAAATATGATCATATAATAATATTTTTTTATTACTTCAATGGAAAAATTAATAAATACTTTATAATCACAAGAAAAAATTTCTTAACTACGAATCTAGTGCATTTCGCAATCGTGCATTTCTCAATATGGCGTATTTTCGTATGTGGCTTGTTTTTAAAATTAAATAAATAAAAGTTAAATAAATAATAAATATTCTTATCCAGGAGACTGTGACTTATTTTTTGCTTTTTTTTTTCCAAGCTCCTTTAGTTCTCCTTTGGTAATCATTATAAGATAAGTTCTCTTCTTCTTTTTATATATATATTAATTTATAAAATAAAGGTTTATTTGGAAATATATTATTTAAGTAGCTATTATAAGATTCTGATGCATTGTTTGTTAAATGCTCTATATTTTCATAATAATTCCAATTATTAACATTATACTTAAGTAAATAATTTTTATTAAAATATTCTAAAAATTGAAGAAAATTATTATACTTTTTTTTTTGACAAATTCTTTTTATTATAATATAAATATCAAATATATAGTTAGGATTTATAAACGATAAGTTCGAAATAGCTTTATAATAAATATATACATCATTATTATTCTTCACTTCATGATAACATAATATATTTTTTTGTTTTTCTAATGATCTTTTGTAATGCCAAACACAATATTTAATATTTATATTGGAAAAAACTTTTTTTGCGGCATTAGATACACCTTGTTCAAAATCACAATGAAAATTAATTGTAGTAATTAATGTATTACTCCTAAATTTATTTGCATTTTTTTTTTATTTCTTTAAATAATGTTTCATATGTAGATTGTTTTTTATTTTTTAATATAGAAATGGAAGTAGTGTAAACCATATTAAATTCCCCAACATAAGTTCTTGTTATAAATAACTGCTAACTAAATTTCGGTGCTGCATAAAGTGTACCGTCCGAAAATATATTTTTATGATAATTCGAAAATAAATATACTTAGAATGGTGATTGAAAGATTATTAGATCAGTATTTTTAAATATCATAAAATTTTCATTTCTTTTCGTTTTATAATATTTTGATTCAATGGGAATATCATCAAAACTTTTTATATTTGGAGGAAATTGCTTATTTATATTTCTTATTATTTGGGATCTAATTGTACTATATTGGGGACATATAAGTCCCATTTCTTGAGAAACGGCATTAAATATATGTTTAGGTTTTATATCCATAGGAATTGAATTTTTCTTAATTTCTTCCTTAATTTTATGCTTTGCTACTGATATAGACACATCAATTTCTTTTTCGAGATGGTTGTGTAAACTTTCATATTTTAAAACCTCCTTTTTATCATTTAAAATAATTAAAGATTTACATTTATTTAAAGTCTTATATTCAGTGCATCTATAAATTTTTGATTTATCTTTCCTTTGAAATGAAAAATTAAATTTGTGTTTTTTATTAATAATAATTTGTTCATTTCCTCGATTTATTTCACTTATTTCAATTTCTATATTGTCTTCCATTGATAATTAAAATTTTTCAATAAAATATTTTAATAAATATACTTTTAAATGCTTTGAAACTTTTTTTTTTTTTAATATTTAAAATAATAAGCCTTTTTTTAATTAATTATATAATTATTTAAATAATTATTTAATTATTAATTATTTATTATTTCTTTATTTACTATTTTATTTATTTATTTTTAATTTTAATTTTTATTTTTTATTTTATTTAATTTTATTTTATTTTTTAATGCTTAAAAAATAAATTTTTATTTATTTTATTTTATTTTTTAATGTTTTAAAAAAAAAGTTTTCATATTATTTTTATTTTATTTTTTAATGTTTAAAAAAAAAGTTTTCTTATTTCTTATTTTTATTTTTTTTTTTAATGTTAAATAGAAATACCTAACCTAATTATTATTTATTGAAGTTTATTTCGCCAAAAGTTGAATTTCGTCCAGTTGAATTTCGCCAAATTCTTGGTGGCTTATGAATTTACGTCATAAAATATCACCACAATTATTATTCACGCCATATTGTGAATATATGGCTTTTTGAAAATTGTAGAAAAAGCCACAAAATTATGATAGAATTAGATATACGCCCACGTAAGATTACGTGTTTGAAAATTTTTGAGAATTGTAATTTTATTTAATTAATTAATTAATTATTATTCATTAAAAATTTTAATAAAATTAAGTGGCTTAAATTTAAAAATATTTTAGCCATACAACAAAATACAAATTTATGTAATAAAAATTTTCGAAATGCACATTCCCCCTCTATTATTTGTAATATTTAATTATAAAAAATATATTTATAATATTTATTTAATAATCAATTTTATTTTAATATTATTTATTTTTTTTTAATATTTAAATATTTACGAAAATAAATAATATCAATATTAATAATATTTTAATTTATTTTATTTATTTATTCATAATAATTTTTAATTATTGTAATGCAACATTATAATAATGCGCCACTGGGGGAAATGTCCCACCATTAAATTAAAATGATAATATTAAAAGATAATTTTATTTATAATGGGTTAGGTTAAAATATTCAATGAAATATTGGGGGATTGTGCAATTGTGCATTTCTCAATGTGGCTTATATATATTTTAAAAATAAAATCATATATTTTTAGTGAGAGAGTTACATTTCACCAAGTGGCATATTAGCAAAAAGTTACATTTTAATGACACGCCACTTTACGAAATGCAACTATCCCTAATTTTATAAAAAAATTTTAATTTTATAAAATTATTATACAATTTTTATTCTTTTAATAAAAGCTTAGTTCATTTAATATCTTTTTTTAATATATATCAATTAAATAAATTGTTTAATATTTTATTTAATAAAAAAATTAGTTATTTAATGAATAAATTAAAAGAAATTAAAATAATTTTTTTTTATATATATATAATAAAAAAAGAGATAAGAAAATAAATTTAGTATATAAACATTTATAAAATATACAAAATTTTTTTAAAAAATTAACATTTTTTTGAAAAAAAAAAAAAAATAATAATAAAATAAATTTTTTTGGTCATAATTAAAATCATCATAAGAATTATCATCATTATTATAATTATTTAACCTTCATGACTTGTAAAACTTTTATGTATTTTTTAGGAAACCTCATAGATTTCCCATAAAAATTTTTAATCCTACTATTCTCATTAAGGCATTAACAATTCATACCAAATCACTTTTTTTAGCTTCAATTTCAAGATATCTATAATTTTACTTTTTTATTATTTTTTGGAGTTGATTCATTTATATCTTAAGGAAACTAAAATTTTTTTCTTCAAAAATATCAAAATTTTTCTAATTAAACTTCTTACAAATTCTGAATATTCCTTTCGTTGTTATGAACAGTATTTGAACTCATACTTTTTCTTTTTTCTTTTACTTAATGAATTTTTTAACCTTCAAAATATTTTTTTTTTTAAATTATTTAATTATTTAATAAATTTAATAATAATAATAATAATAATAATAATAATAATAATAATAATAATAATAATAATAATAATAATAATAATAATAATAATAATATAATAATAAAATAAAAAATATTAATTTAATTATTTATTATTTTTAATTTTTTTTTATTTTTTTTTTAAATATTATTATAAAATTATTATTTATTTATATATTTATTAAAATTTTTGAAAAATGTGATTTTTCGAAATGAAATTTTTTGTGAATTTTCCGAAACGCAACTTTTCGAAATGAAATTTTTGAAATGCACTTCCCCTAATAATATGAAATCAAGGATTATCAGATGACTAATTTTATCTATGAATTCCTTTAAATTTAGATATATATATCCTATTGTAACTGAAACCTTTTCATTTAGATATTCAATTTATTTTGGCGTATTAATTAATAATTCTAATTGTTTCATTATAAAAATATAAAAATGTATAAAAAGGGTTACATTTATATTAAATATTGGTAACTTTTTTTTATAATAAATTAAATGTTTCATCTTTTTTTGGAAATAAATTAATAAAAAATAATTGTATTATTCTTTTAAAATACAATTTTTTTTTATTATTATTTAGAATAGGAAAAAAAAATAAAATTTTATTTGTTAATTTTTTTTGTTTTATTATATAAATTAAAAAAAAAATAACAATTCTAAGACTTTATGATTATTATAATTTACATTTATGATTAAAATAAAAATAACACTTTTGAAATTTATTATAATTATAATTTACATATATAACCAAAATATTTCATAGAAAAATATATATACATATTTTATATTAAATATGTGATTTAAAGGTTTAACTTCTTTTTTATATTAATATTCAATAAAATTAATAATTCATTAAAAAATATATAATCAATATTTCTAATTTTATCATAAGGATAATATTTTATTAATAGCATATATTATTTTTCAAGTTTATTATACATTATAAAAAAAAATTTATAACTAAAAATATTTAAATAAAAATTAATAATTAATAAAAATAAATTTAAAATACAAAAATAGTAAATAAAGTTTAAAAAAAATGAATATATGAAAATTGTATATATTTAAATTATTAATTAATAAATAATAAAATTAAAATTAAAATAAAAAAATAGTAAATAAAATTAAAAAAAAATGAATAAATAAATAAATTAAAGTTTAATATAAATTAATTTTTAAACCTATAAATTTTTTTTATTAATGATTATTATTATAATTATTTATTATTATTTATTTTTATTATTATTTGATATAGTATTCTGGTTTGGCTATCTCTTATTGGGAGAGGTTATATTATTTATTTATGTAAATTTATTAATATAATTTTATTTATTCATTTATTTAGTTTATATTTTAAATTTAATTAATTACTAAATTTTATAAATTTGTATTTTAATATTTTTAAACTACTTTTATTAATATATATATATTTGATTATGGCAATAACTTGTTATAATTTCAATTGCATTGTAATGCATTACAAAGAATAAATATAAAGAAAAAGTATTATTTATATAATAATCTTTAATTATAAACTATTTTAAAATGATAAGAATCAATTATTTAGTTAAATATTATAAAAAGTATAATATAAATAATAAAATATATATAACATAAAATATATAAAAATATAATAAACTAAAATAAAACTAAATTTAAAAATTATTTACATAACATAAAATTTATGTATTTTATAGAATTTATGATATTACATAAATTTATTTTTGTCACGTTATTTTTAGATCATTTTATAAATCAAGTGATAATTAATCAAGTGATAATTTGATGCTTATTAATTTATTAATAATTAAAGTTTTTATTTTCATTTTATATCATATTACTATATTATTTATTAATTAAAAAAAGATATGACATTTTTACTAAATTAAAAAGTTAAAATTTTATAATACATATTTTTTTAATATAAATAATTTTTAAAATGATATTTTAATTATTTTTTTATTTGTTAATGCGGCCTCTTTTTTTAGTTTTAATTTAATTTATTTTTTTCTGTATTATTTAATAATTATTATTAATATTTTATAGATATTGAATATCTTTATTAAAAAATAATACATTTTTATTTTTTATTATTATTATTAAAATAATACATTTTTATTTTTTATTATTATTATTAAAATAATACATTTTTATTTTTTATAATTATTAGTATTATATTAATATAAAAATAAAATATTATCTTATAAAATTATTATATACTATTATACTTATTATTTTTTTAATTATTTTGGAATGTAAATTAATTTGTTTTAAATTCTAATTTACATATAATATTTAAATTATAAAGTTTTTTTTTTTTTTATTCATTTTTTTAATATTGATTTAAATTTATTATTAATTATTTAAAAAAAAATAATAAATATAACATATAAATTTTTGAAAAAATATAAATATTCCTAAATTTTTCTTTAATTTTTTTTTAATTAAGTTTAATTGTTATAAAATATTTGAGATATTTTATATTGTAAAAACAATATTAAAATAATATTGTATATTATTTTAATTGAAACATTTTTGAAAAAATTGTTATATTATAATAGTTAATATAAAGTAATTAAAAAAAAAAAAGCTAGAAAAATGTTACATAAATTTATGACTGGTGCCATTGCTGCAGCCTTATTACTTTCTGGTCAAAGTTATGCTGCTGTTAATGCTTGTCAACAAACTCAGCAACTTAGTGGAGGAAGAACTATTAGTAACAAGAATGAAGTAGGAAATGCTAATGGAAATTACAAGTACGAAATTTGGAGAGATGGTAATGGAGGTTCTTTGACCCTTTATCCAAAGGATGCTGCTTTCAAGGCTTCTTGGAATAACTCTGGTGATTTCCTTGGTCGTGTAGGTTTAACATTTAATAAACCAGCTGCTACTAACCTTGGAGGTGATCTTGTTGCTAATTATGCTTACAAGAAATCAGGTAGTGATGGAGGTACATATTCTTACATTGGTGTTTATGGTTGGATGGATAATCCAAAGATTGAATACTATGTTGTCGATGACTGGATGCATAACAGAGGAGCACCAGGTGGTTCTTACATGGGTTCACAAAAGGGTACTATTAATGTTGATGGTGGAACATATAAGGTATGGTCAGGACAACGTACAGGACCATCTAAATGGGGTACTACTACTTTCACCCAAATTTTCAGTATTCGTACTAGTGCTCGTCAATGTGGTTCTATTAATGTTTCAGAACACTTCAGACAATGGCAAAGATTAGGACTTCGTTTAGGAGGACTTATGGAAGCACAAATATTAGCAGAATCTGGAGGTGGTTCTGGTTCAGTTGATTTCACTTATGCTACTATTCAAGTTGGAGGACAAGCTTCAAGTAATGCTGCTAGTAACAACAATAACAACAACAATAATAAGAACAATAATAATAATAATAACAATTGGAATAACTGGAATAACAATAATAACAACAATAACAACAATAACAAAGGAAATTGCGCAGCTCGTTGGGCACAATGTGGTGGTAGTGGATTTAATGGACCAAAATGTTGTTCTCAAGGTACTTGTAAGCAAGTCAGCCAATGGTATTCTCAATGTCAATAAATGCCCATAAATTAAAAGTGATTATAAATTGTGTATTTTTAAAGTTTATTATTTTTTTTAATTTAATGATTATTAGAAAATAATAAAAATAATTGTATTTTATAAAATAAAAAAATTATAAATAAAATAAAATATTATAAAAAATTGTATATTTAATTTTTTTTTTATAAAAAAAAAAAGAAAGATTGAATTTTTAAAAATTTTTTTAAATAAAAAAAATTTTAGAAAGGTTCAAAAATGAAACATTCTTTGTTTTTATTTTTTTTTTTTTTTTGATAAGTTACTGAGTATTATTAAGTAGTACATTAATTTATATAATAATATAAAAATTAAATTAGTATTTTTTAAATTTTTTTGAATATTGTTTTATTTTATTTTAATATAAAGATTTTAAAATAACTATTAAAAAAAAATTAATTAATTATTTAAAGTTTTTAATTTTATACTAATATTTTTTTTTTTTGAAAATATTAAAAATTTAAGAAGACACTAATATTTTTTTTTTTTTTTTGAAATAGTATTTAAAATGGAACTTTTATAAAATTTTTTATAATTTATTTAATTTTGAAATGGTAAATTTTTTGTTTATTTAGGAAAAAAATAATTATTATTGTTTTGAATATTTTTTTATTTTAATACAAAAATAATTGATATATTCTAAAGATAATTTTATTCATAATTTATATATATATATATATATACATTTATATATATATATAAACAATGAATAAACAATAATATTATAATTTCATTATATATATATAAACTATTAATAAAATTCATATATTTTAATTAGTGATTTTCTTCTAAATAAGTTGTATTCATTTTTACAACTATTTTTATGAAACAAAAATAAATACAAATTATACAAATGTAAATCACTAATTAAAATCCTATAAGTCTAAATTATATATAAATGTTTTTAAAATATAATTTTATTAATAAAAAAATTTTATAAAAAAAAGTTTAAAAATTATATATAAAATTTTTATAAAAAAAAGTTTAAAAATTATATATAAAATTTTTAACTCAATCAACTCTAATATTATTAAAAAAGTTTTAATATTATAAATTATTTCAAAAAAAAAAAAAAAAAAAAATTTTTTTTTTTATAATATTAGAGCTTAGTTAAAAATTTTATATATAATTTTTATTTTTTTTTTTTTTAATTTTTTTTTTCTTTTTTACACCGCACTTATTTTCAACACCCCAATATATATATATAATATATATATATATTTTATTTCTGGTGTGTACCGCCCTTTAGTACCCTGAAGGCAAGGGAATATTAAGGTAGTCACGTCACAATAACCGTATGTTTCGCATTGATGGATATTTTTCTTTTGGACAGCCTTACTGAGTATTCAGTATTGGCTCTCTGAAATACATATTATGCGCTTTTTTCTTAGAGTTTTTTTCCAATTCTTAACTCTCCTTTGAAGCAAGACGAATCTAGTACATTTCGAAATGTGGCGTATTTTATATGTGACGTGACTTGTTTTTTAATAATTATATAAATAATAATTAAATAAATAATAAATATTCTTTTTTTATATATAATTTATTAATATTCAATTATAAAAATAATTTTTTATTTTTTATAATTCTTTTTTTAATAGAATATATTATTATTTCTTTTGAAATAACAATAAATTATATATTTATTTATGATTGTATAGAATATCTTTAAAAATGTATGGCTTTATTTTAATATGTATATAAGCTACATTGCGAAATGCACGATCCCCAGCAAGAACATTATAACATAACCCAATGATATACGTACAGAGAATGTGTTGCATTTCTAAATGTGGCTTATAAATATAATTTATATAATAATTTAATGCACAACATCTTTAATTTTTTTAAATAATTGTAAATAAATAAATAAATAAATAAATATGGGTTTTTTTAATAATCATTTTATAATTGTCACTTTAAAAAAAAAGAATTAAAAAAAAAATAATAAATTAAATAAAAAAAAAGAATTAAATAAATAAATAAATAAATAAATAAATAAATAATAAATTAAATAGAAAAAAAAAGAATTAAATAAATAAATGATAAATTAAATAAATAAATGATAAATTAAATAAATAATAATTAAATATATTTTTTTTAAAAAATAAAAAAAAGGAAAAAAAATCCAAAAATTGAAAAAGTGAAAGAAATAGAGGAAAAGAACAAATTATTATAAATAAAAAATATAATTTATACCTATAATATTATTATTAAACATTTCATTATTATTTTAACAAGAGATAATAAAATATATCATTAAAATTAAATATTTTATTATTATATTAACAAAGAATACTATTAAATGATATTATTATTTTTGCAAAAAATTATTAAATTATATCTTTAAAATTCAGTATTTTTTGTTAAAATAATAAATAATAAAATATTTAAATATTTCTTTATTTATTTATTATAATTTAAGCCATATTTATATAAACAATATATTAAAATACACCACTTTTTATTTAAGCCACGTTCTGAATTGCAATGTTCCGAAATACAATACTCCCATGTATTAGCCGTATTAACTCCCTTAGCTATTACATATTAGAATGATTACTTTTTAGTAGAATATATTAACATGGACACATGGTATGCCCCCATATTCTGGAAATTCCCTCATAAATATATTAAATGACAGTACTTGCGCAACCCTCTCAGGCCTACAAATTATAATAGTATTCATCTATATTACATTGACTACTAACAAGGTTAGAGGTTTTATTAAGAAAAACTGTAATATCATAAAAATACATTTTTTTTAAAATAATTTTTGAATTTTACAAAGGTTAAAGTTTAAAATAATTGAAGTAAAAATAATTATATTTATTTGAATTTTAATAATTAAATAATAGTTAATCATGATAATGATAATAGTTCAATTCACATGAATAAAATTAATATATCTATTTTATTGTGTTACTGTAAATTTATTAATTTTCTTTTTTTTATTTTATTTTATTTTTTATATTATTTTTATTAATTTTTTTATTTTATTTTTTTATTGCATTGTTTTTTTTAGTGATTCAATTTAAAATACTATTTAATTATATTTAAAATAAATTTTATGATCATATTATTACTTATTTTTCCCAAATTAGTAAAAATTTGGTTTGGTAAGATATCTTAATTTTATTAAAATTAAATAAAATTTAAATTCCTTATTTATTTTCATTTATTTTCATTTATTAACATTATTAATTATAATAATATTATTAAAATATATTATATAATATATTAAAATAAGTAATTTTTAAGATTTAGGATTGAATAATGGAATATTTTTAATTATTAATTTAATTGAATAAAATTTTATAAACAAATATTGATTGTAAATATGATATTATTGAACTTTATTTATTATGGAATTTATATTTTATTTATTTAAAATAAAAAATCTTATTATTTATAAAATATATTAAAATATATTTTAATATTTTAATATTTTAATTAATATTTATATATATAAATTTTTTTTTGATTCGTCTATATCTATCAATTAAAAAGTTTATTTATTATAATATAATTTCTAATAGCCATTTAAAAAAAAAATATAAAATCCAAAAAAAACTCTAGAACTTTTTTTAATTTCAATTAAAAATAGGAATATTTATTATATAAATATATAATAAATAATTTTTATTTTGCAGTATATTTTATTGTTCATAAAAAGAAGGTATATTGTAAATATAGAATAAAATTTATAGTTTTATTTTAAATTATATCGATAAAAAAAAATAGGAAAATGTTTCGCAAATTTATGACTGGTGCCGTTGCTGCAGCCTTATTACTTTCTGGTCAAAGTTATGCTGCTGTTAATGCTTGTCAACAAACTCAACAACTTAGTGGAGGAAGAACTATTAGCAATAAGAATGAAGTAGGAAATGCTAATGGAAATTACAAGTACGAAATTTGGAGAGATGGTAATGGAGGTTCTTTGACTCTTTATCCAAAGGACGCTGCTTTCAAGGCTTCTTGGAATAACTCTGGTGATTTCCTTGGTCGTGTTGGTTTAACATTTAATAAACCAGCCGCTACTAACCTTGGAGGTGATCTTGTTGCTAATTATGCTTACAAGAAATCAGGTAGTGATGGAGGTACATATTCTTATATTGGTGTTTATGGTTGGATGGATAATCCAAAGATTGAATACTATGTTGTCGATGACTGGATGCATAACAGAGGAGCACCAGGTGGTTCTTACATGGGTTCACAAAAGGGTATTATTAATGTTGATGGTGGAACATATAAGGTATGGTCAGGACAACGTACAGGACCATCTAAATGGGGTACTACTACTTTCACCCAAATTTTCAGTATTCGTACTAGTGCTCGTCAATGTGGTTCTATTAATGTTTCAGAACACTTCAGACAATGGCAAAGATTAGGACTTCGTTTAGGAGGACTTATGGAAGCACAAATATTAGCAGAATCTGGAGGTGGTTCTGGTTCAGTTGATTTCACTTATGCTACTATTCAAGTTGGAGGACAAGCTTCAAGTAATGCTAGTAATAACAACAACAACAATAATAAGAACAATAATAATAATAATAATAATAATAATAACAATTGGAACAACTGGAACAATAACAATAACAACAACAATAATAAAAATAACAATAACAACAACAATAATAATAACAAAAATTGCGCAGCTCGTTGGGCACAATGTGGTGGTAGTGGATTTAATGGACCAAAATGTTGTTCTCAAGGTACTTGTAAACAAATTAACCAATGGTATTCTCAATGTCAATAAATGCCTATGAATTAAAAGTGATTTATAATTTGTATATCTTATGTTTATTGTTTTTTAATTTAATAATTATTATAAAGTAATGTATTTAAAAGAATAAAAATATATGAATAAAAATAAAATATTATAAAAAATTAAATATTTATGTATTTTTTTTATACGAAATAAAATATTGAACCTTAAAAATATTATTTTTTAAATAAAGAATAACTTTGAAAGTCTAAAAATGAAACATTCTATATTTATTTTATGATAAACCACTGAGTATTATTATATTACTATATAAAAATTAAATAAAATAAAATATTATTTAAAAGAATTTAAAAATGTGCATTTAATATAAAGGTTTTAAAAATTTTTAAAAAAATATTTTACAAAACTAATAAAAAAATTTATTAAGTATTTAAACTTTTAAATATGTATATAAAAAATAATTAATTTTATAAGTTAAATTTAAGTAGAAATTAATAATTTTTTTTTTTCGAAATAGTATTTAATAGGAAAGTTTTATTATTAAATATTTCAATATTATTTTAACAAGAGATAATAAAATATATAATTAAAATTAAATATTTTATTATTATATTAACAAAGAATATTACTAAATTATATCATTATGGAGTACGCGGTAAATGTTTTGATTTTCTTTGTAATTTATATACTTCATCTAAAGCACGTGCTCGATTTGCTTCAATGTTATCAAATGAATTTCCTATTAAAAGAGGTGTTCGTCAAGGTTGTCCTTTATCTCCAATCTTATTCAATTTATTCATCAATGATATACTAAATGACTGTGAAAAGTATGGTGTTAATGTTGGAAGAAAAAAGTGTTGTGGTGGACTCTTTGCTGATGATGTTGTTCTCATTGCTCCAAATGCAAAAAATTTAGAAAAATTATTAAAAAAGGTACATAAATGGGCTAATTTAAATGAAATGACTTTTGGTATTGAAAAGTGTGCAACTATGGTTATAAAACCAATGAACTTCCAACCTCCTCCAAACTATAGTGATCCAACCTTCTATTTAGGAAAGAATGATATTCCTAAAGTTTCTAGTTATGTCTATCTTGGTATTCCTTTTTCAGATGATCTCCTTCTAGAACACATTATATCTCACATGCATTTTAAAGTTAGAAAATCCCTTCTTTCATTTACACGTTTCTTTTCAAATAAACTTATTCCTATTGTATACAAGAAAAAAGTTCTTCAATTCTTTGTTATTAGTAAAGTAATTTATTATTCTCCTTTACTTGGTTCAAACAAATCTAGAACGGCTAGAATTCAAACATTAATTAATACTGGTCTATTTTGGTGTATCGGTTCCTTCTCTAAAAATGGTAAAACAAATACAGAAAACAATGACTATATTAGACATAATTCAACAATGAGTACTTATGCTTTATCTCGAGATCTAAGCATCCCTCCTATTGCTGGTATCTGCGCAGCCTTACAGATTAAATCATTTGCAAAATGGAGTAAATCAAACTGTATCATAAAGGATCTTATAAAATCTATTCCCAAAATGCCTTATTATTCCTGGACTAAAGAATCTAGAACACTATATAAAAAAATCAAAAAATATAAATGTGTAAAATATGACGATATTATAGAACGTTACTGGAAATCAGTTTCCAGATTTCAAGGTATTAAAGGTCAAAACTACGATAGTAACAAGTTCTCAAACAATAAAGCTATAATAATGCTTAGCTTAAAATATCCCCAATTCAACTTAGGATTTTCGTGGATTATACGTTTACGCTGTGGTTATAAATACAATACTACTATTGCTATTAGAATGGGTAGAGTTTCAGAAGATTGTCCAAAGTCCTGCCCATGTTGTGGTGAAGGTAATCAATCTTTTGAACATTGGATTTTTAAATGCGATGCTCTTGCATCTTTTAGATGGAATTCTTTAAATTTCATCGATGATCTCTATGTTTTATTCCTTAGGAAGATTAGAGCGTTTAATCCTCTTTCTTCCTATGACTCTATTTCTGATTTTGAAGATTATATCAATCATTATATATACTTGTTCCTTCTTGGTGGGACTTTAGTTTTAAATGAACTACATTTCGATAGTGGGGAACAGAGACATTTAAATGAACTACTTTTCAAAGGTTCATCTGAGTCATCTGTTCCAAAAATTGTGGGCTTGGCGGAATTCTTAACAAATGCAATACCTATCATAAGTAGTTCGTTTGAGCTATTATTTGATAGGTATTGCAAAATATCAAACTTAACCAAGAGCGTCGACCTCGTACTGATAAGGCATAATGAAAATACAGGATTATCATCTATTACTACGAAGGGTGATTCTCGCCCTAGTAGCTCAATAAATGATGAATCCGGGGAGAGTTTAGTGGACACCACACTATCTATTTTAAGGATGTTACTTCTAAATTTTATTTCTTTTTTATTTGATAGGAAGGGTAAAATTCCAGCATAGTACAACTTGCCGAAATACATAGTATTTTCGAGCTTTTTTATTTTTTATTTTTTAATTTCTAATGTACTTTTCACCTACATGTATTTTTTAAAATAAAATTTAATAAAGTTTTTGGAAGTGTATTCTCTTCCCTGTCTAAAAAAAAAAAAAAAAAAAAAAAAAAAAAAAAAATTAACAAAGAATACTATTAAATATTATTATTATTTTAGCAAAAAATTATTAAAATATATCTTTAAAATTCAGTATTTTTTGTTAAAATAATAGATAATAAAATATTTAAATATTTCTTTTTTTCTTTATTATAATTTAAACCATATTTATATAACTGATATATTACAGCACGCCACTTATTATTTATGCATGTTAATATAATACTCTTATGCATTAGTTGTATTAGCTCTCTTAGCAATTACATATTAGTCAGAATGATTGCTTTTTAGTAGAATATATCTATATTACTTTAGTAGAATATATCAACATGGATAAATGGTATGCCCCATATACTAGGAATTCTCTCATAAATATATTAAATGAAAGTACTTGCGCAACCCTCTCAGAACTACAAGTTATGATAGTATTCATCTATATTATACTGACTACCAACCAGGATAAAAGTTTTATGAAGATTAACTATAATATTATAAAAATACAATTTTTTTAAAATAATTTTTGAATTTTATAAAGGTTAAAGTTTAAAATAATTGAAGTAAAAATAATTATATTTATTTGAATTTTTATAATTAAATAATAGTTAATCATGACAATAGTTCAATTCACATGAATAAAATCAATATATCTATTTTATTGTGTTACTGTAAATTTATTAATTTTCTTTTTTTTATTTTATTTTATTTTTTATATTATTTTTATTAATTTTTTTATTTTATTTTTTTGTTGCATTATTTTTTTTAGAGATTTCAATTTAAAATACTATTTAATTATATTTAAAATGAATTTTATGGTCATATTATTACTTATTTTTCCAAAATTAGTAAAAATTTGGTTTGGTTGAATTTCTAAATTTTTTATTAAAATTAAATAAATTTTAAATTCCTTATTTATTTTCATTTATTTTCATTTATTAACATTATTAATTATAATAATATTATTAAAATATATTATATAATATATTAAAATAAGTAATTTTTAAGATTTAGGATTGAACAATGGAATATTTTTAATTATTAATTTAATTTAATAAATTTTTATAAACAATTTATTAATTATAAATATATAATTTTTGAACTTTATTTATTACGGAAATACTAATAATATAGATTATTTTTATTTTAATATAAAAATAATATATATTTTATTTATTTAAAAATAAAAAATCTTATTATTTATGAAATATATTAAAATATATTTATATATATTAATATTTGATATAAAATGACCATAAAAACCTTAATTATTAATAAAGTTTATTTATTAATAATTACATTAAAATAAATTAATAATTCAGTTGAAGCTATATGATATAAATTAAACATGAATTAATATAATGTGATGAAAATAAAATTATGTAAAGACATAAAATTATACAAGAACATAAAATTAATGTAAAATAAAATTCATAAATTAAATTTTAAGTGTGTTAAAATTTAAAATAATAAAAATAATAAAAAGAAATTGTAAATTATTTTCTTTGTTTTATTATATATAATATTAATTATATAAATAATTATTATTTTATATTTTATTATTTATAATAAATTTCTTATATTTTATTTTAAATATTTTAATATATATTTTATTTTATACTCTTAAATGAAATACTTTAAATACTTAATAGGTATTATAATTGAGTAAATAGTTTAGAATGAATTAGGAATATAAAAATATGATTAATTTTTTATAATTATTCTTTGAAAGTTTTTTGCCATTTTATCTAATAATTTTTATATTTTCAATTAAATAATTATTAAATACGTGTATTGAATAAATTATGATTACTTTTAAATAATAAATAAAAAATATTAAACTAAATAAACGTAAATCATAAATAAAATTTCTCCCAACAAGATATTGTCAGTTATTTATCATATTTTAATTAATATTAACATATATAAATTTTTTTGATTCGTCTATATATATCATAATATTAAAAAGTTTATTTATTATAATGTAATATTCTTCCCTGTCTAAAAAAAAAAAATTATAATTTAATTTTAATGGCTATTGAAAAAAAAAAAAAAAAGATATAAAATCCAAAAAAATCTCTGAAACTTTTTTAATTTCAATAAAAAATAGAAATAATTATTATATATAGATATATAAATTATTTTTATTTTGTTGTATATTTTATATTTTGTAAAAAAAGTTTATTGTAAATATAGAATAAAATTTATAGTTTTATTTTAAATTATATTGATAAAAAAAAAAATAGGAAAATGTTTCGCAAATTTATGACTGGTGCCGTTGCTGCAGCCTTATTACTTTCTGGTCAAAGTTATGCTGCTGTTAATGCTTGTCAACAAACTCAACAACTTAGTGGAGGAAGAACTATTAGTAACAAGAATGAAGTAGGAAATGCTAATGGAAATTACAAGTACGAAATTTGGAGAGATGGTAATGGAGGTTCTTTGACTCTTTATCCAAAGGACGCTGCCTTCAAGGCTTCTTGGAATAACTCTGGTGATTTCCTTGGTCGTGTTGGTTTAACATTTAATAAACCAGCTGCTACTAACCTTGGAGGTGATCTTGTTGCTAATTATGCTTACAAGAAATCAGGTAGTGATGGAGGTACATATTCTTACATTGGTGTTTATGGTTGGATGGATAATCCAAAGATTGAATACTATGTTGTCGATGACTGGATGCATAACAGAGGAGCACCAGGTGGTTCTTATATGGGTTCACAAAAGGGTACTATTAATGTTGATGGTGGAACATATAAGGTATGGTCAGGACAACGTACAGGACCATCTAAATGGGGTACTACTACTTTCACCCAAATTTTCAGTATTCGTACTAGTGCTCGTCAATGTGGTTCTATTAATGTTTCAGAACACTTCAGACAATGGCAAAGATTAGGACTTCGTTTAGGAGGACTTATGGAAGCACAAATATTAGCAGAATCTGGAGGTGGTTCTGGTTCAGTTGATTTCACTTATGCTACTATTCAAGTTGGAGGACAAGCTTCAAGTAATGCTAGTAATAACAACAACAACAATAATAAGAACAATAATAATAATAATAATAACAATTGGAACAACTGGAACAATAACAATAACAACAACAATAATAAAAATAACAATAACAACAATAATAATAACAAAAATTGCGCAGCTCGATGGGCACAATGTGGTGGTAGTGGATTTAATGGACCAAAATGTTGTTCTCAAGGTACTTGTAAACAAATTAACCAATGGTATTCTCAATGTCAATAAATGCCTATGAATTAAAAGTGATTATAATTTGTGTATTTTTTTTAAAGTTTATTATTTTTTAATTTAATGATTATTATAAAATGATAAAAAGTATTGTATTTTATAAAATAAAAAATTATGAATAAAAATAAAATATTAAAAATAATTAAATAATTAAATATTTTTTTTTATACGAAATAAAATATTGAACCTAAAAATATTTTTTATTAAATAAAGAATAAATTTGAAGGTGTAAAAATGAAATATATTATATTTAATTTAATGATAAACTTCTGAGTATTATTATATTACTTTTTAAAAATTAAATAAAATATTACTTAAAAAAATTTTAGAAATGTATATTTAATATAAAGATTTTAAAAAACTATTAAAAAAATATTTAATATTTAATATAAAGATTTTAAAAAAGTATTTATTAAATAAATATTTAATATTTAATATTAAGATTTTAAAAAACTATTAATTGAATATCTGAATTGTTATATTTTTAAGTTATATATATATATATATATATATAAATATTAATAAAAAATTATTATTTTTTAAAGTTTTATATATATATATAAATGTCAAAAGAAATAATTATTATTTGTTAAGTTTTATATATATATATATATAAATTATGAATAAAATTAAAGTTTTATCTTAATAGTTTATATATATTAGAATTTTAATGATTTACTTTTAAAGAATATGTATTTCTTTTTGTTTCATAAAAATATTCATTTTTATATCAATGAGTAAAAGTTATTTATTACTAATTAATTAAGTAAATCACTAATTAAAATCCTATAATTGTGAATTATATATATATATATGTTATTAAATTATAATTTTGTTTAATAAAAATAATTTCTTAGAAAAAAAGTTTAAAAATATATTATAAAATTTTTAACTCTCTCAACTTTAATTTTATAAAAAATATATTTTTTTTGAAATAATTTTAAATTTTATAATATTTTTTTTATGTACGGCAGTTATTTTCAGCCCCCTTAAATATTAAGTTTTTTTTTTTATTTCCGGTGTGTACGCCCTTTAGCACCCCTCAATACATGAGAATATTGAAGTAGTCACGTCACAACACTTCCGTATGCTTTCGCAGTGGTGGATAATATTCCTGTTGGACGGTCTTACTGAGTATTCAGCATTGGCACTCTGACATACATATTATGCGCTTTTTCTCGAAGTGTCTAGTTCCTAACTTTCCTTTGAAACAAGGGATCGTGCATTTGCAATGTGGCTTATAATATCTAAAGATAAAACCATACATTTTTAAGATTCAATCATTAATAAATATATAAATAATAATATATTTTTCAGTTAAATATTATTAAATAACTATATCAAAAGGAATAATATATTCTATTAAAAAAGAATTGTGAAAAATCATTTTTTCAATTGAATATTAATAATTATATATATAAAAAAAGAATATTTATTGTTTATTTAATTATTATTTATTTAATATTATATATTTAATTATTTATTTAATTATTAAAAAAACAAGCCATATATAAAAATACGCCAAATTGCGAAATGCACTAGATTCGAAGCAAGACATTATAACTTAACCAAACGAGATACGTACAAAAAATGTGTCGCATTTCGGAACGTAGCTTATAAACAAAATTTTATTTGTAATTTAACGTACCACATTTTTAATGTAAATAAATAAACAAATAAATAAATAAATAAATAAAACTCAAAATATTTATTTATTAAAATTTGAGCCACATATACATAAACAATTTATTTAAGTACGCCGCTTTTATTTAAGCCACATTATGAAATGCAATACTCCACTCCCATGTACTTGCTCCCTTAGCAATTGCATATTAGAAAGATTGCTTTTTAGTAGAATGTATCTATTTTATTTTAGTTGAATATATCAACATGGACACATGGTATGTCCCCATATACTAAAAATTCCCTCATAAATATATTAAATGACAGTACTTATGTAACCCTCTCAGGACTACAACCTATGATAGTATCTTGTCTATATTAAACGGACTACTAACTAGACTAACTAGGATAAAAGTTTTATGAAGATTAACTATAATATTATAAAAATACTTATTTTAAAATTCAAAAATTATTTTAAAAAAAAAAGTATTTTTAAAATAGTTTTTGAATTTTAAAATAACTGAAGCAAAAATAATTATATTTATTTGATTTTTAATAATTAAAAATAATAGTTAATCATGATAATAGTTCAATTCACATGAATAAAATCAATATATCTATTTTATTGTGTTACTATAAGTTTTTATTATTATTATTTTTTTTATTTTATTTTATATTATTTTTATTAATTTTTTTTTATTTTATTTTTTTATTTTATTTTTATTTTTATTACTATTATTATTAATTTTTTTTTATTGTATTATTTTTTTTTAGAAAATTCAATTTAAAATACTTTTTAATTATATTTTATAATAATATTATTTTCTCAAGTAAAAATTTGGTTTGGTAAGATATCTTAATTTTATTAAAATTAAATAAATTTTAAATTCCTTATTTATTTTCATTTATTATCATTTATTAACATTATTAATTATAATAATATTATTAAAATATATTATATAATATATTAAAATAAGTAATTTTTAGGATTTAGGATTGAACAATGGAGTATTTTTAATTATTAATTTAATTTAACAAATTATTATAAACAATTTATTAATTATAAATATATAATTTTTGAACTTTATTTATTACGGAAAAACTAATAATATAGATTATTTTTATTTTAATATAAAAATAATATATATTTTATTTATTTAAAAATAAAAAATCTTATTATTTATAAAATATATTAAGAAATATTTATAAATATTACGATTTTAATTAATATTTATATATATAAAATTTTTGATTAGTCTATATTTATTATAATATTAAAAAGTTTATTTATTATAATATAATTTCTAATAGTTATTGAACAAAAAAATATAAAATCTAGAAAAAATCTCTGGAACTATTCTAAATTTCAATTAAAAATAGGAATATTTATTATATAAATATATAATAAATAATTTTTATTTTGCAGTTATTTTATTGTTCATAAAAAGAAGGTATATTGTAAATATAGAATAAAATTTATAGTTTTATTTTAAATTATATTGATAAAAAAAATAGGAAAATGTTTCGCAAATTTATGACTGGTGCCGTTGCTGCAGCCTTATTACTTTCTGGTCAAAGTTATGCTGCTGTTAATGCTTGTCAACAAACTCAACAACTTAGTGGAGGAAGAACTATTAGCAACAAGAATGAAGTAGGAAATGCTAATGGAAATTACAAGTACGAAATTTGGAGAGATGGTAATGGAGGTTCTTTGACTCTTTATCCAAAGGATGCTGCCTTCAAGGCTTCTTGGAATAACTCTGGTGATTTTCTTGGTCGTGTTGGTTTAACATTTAATAAACCAGCTGCTACTAACCTTGGAGGTGATCTTGTTGCTAATTATGCTTACAAGAAATCAGGTAGTGATGGAGGTACATATTCTTACATTGGTGTTTATGGTTGGATGGACAATCCAAAGATTGAATACTATGTTGTCGATGACTGGATGCATAACAGAGGAGCACCAGGTGGTTCTTACATGGGTTCACAAAAGGGTACTATTAATGTTGATGGTGGAACATATAAGGTATGGTCAGGACAACGTACAGGACCATCTAAATGGGGTACTACTACTTTCACCCAAATTTTCAGTATTCGTACTAGTGCTCGTCAATGTGGTTCTATTAATGTTTCAGAACACTTCAGACAATGGCAAAGATTAGGACTTCGTTTAGGAGGACTTATGGAAGCACAAATATTAGCAGAATCTGGAGGTGGTTCTGGTTCAGTTGATTTCACTTATGCTACTATTCAAGTTGGAGGACAAGCTTCAAGTAATGCTAGTAATAACAACAACAACAATAATAAGAACAATAATAATAATAATAATAATAATAATAACAATTGGAACAACTGGAACAATAACAATAACAACAACAATAATAAAAATAACAATAACAACAATAATAATAACAAAAATTGCGCAGCTCGATGGGGACAATGTGGTGGTAGTGGATTTAATGGACCAAAATGTTGTTCTCAAGGTACTTGTAAACAAATTAACCAATGGTATTCTCAATGTCAATAAGGAAAATTTAAATAAAAAGTTATCTATAAATGTGAATATATGTAATTATATTAAAATAAAAATTTTATAATTATAAATTAGTATTATTTTTTTTTAATTAAATTATAATATAAAAAAAAAAGAAAAAATAAAAATATTTATGTAAAAATATTAATAATTAAATAAAAATAAAAATTTTTTAATATTAAAATATAAAAAAAAAAAGAATTTCGTAAAAATATTAATAATTCAATAAAAATAGAAGTTTTGTAATCTTTGAATAATTTTAAATTATTAATAAGAATGAATTAATTATTATAAATATTATTTTATAATTAAAAATTATTAATAAGAGTGAATTAGTTATTAAAAGTATTATTTTATTGAAGTTCAAATGATAATAGAACTTAATAATTTTTGAAAAAATATTAATAATATTATTTACTTAAGACTTTTTCCTATTAAAAACTTCAATTGGAGGTAGATTTTCTATCAGTCACCTGTAAAATATGAGTCCGTGTATACAATTAACTTACAATTTCCATATTATTTAATTTCATAATCTTTTGTACTATTTAAATATTTTAAAATATTTATTACTTTATTCAAGTCTGGATCAAACTAATCGATTTGCTGAACATTATAGTGAACTAGCTTCTGATGTTTGGATAATGAATACTGGGTAAATTTATTTGGAATTAATCCTAATAATAATCCTACTTTGGATATTAATGATCATATCACTGTAGAAGAAATTCAAAAAACTGTGCTTGATATAAAAAATAATAAAGCTCCCCGATGATATTTCAATTGAATTTTTTAAAGCCTTCTTTAGTGAATCTGATTTATCCGATAATCAAGATGCTTCTTCAGATGTTCACTACTCTGATTGTGCTAAATGTTTATTTTCATTATTTAACAAAATTTAGGATGGTGGTTTCCCTGAAGAGTGGAATTCGGCTTCTATAATATCAATTTCAAAAAAAGGTGATCTTTCAGATTGCATTAATTATTGTGGTATTTCTCTTATTAATAATGGCTTAATAATTATTTAAAAGATTGTTACTAATAGAATTTCTAGATATCTCTTAGATCATAAATTTGTTAGACCAGAATAATTTGGCTTTAGAAATAAGGAAGATATGTACTGAATCATAGGCTTTATAAAAATCAAGAAAATGCCACATTACTCATGGACTAAAGAATCAAGGACTTTGGATAAGAAATTAAATGGTAAAAAAACAAGTTAAATAAAAAAGTTTTATTGGATAAGAAATTAAATGGTAAAAAAACAAGTTAAATAAAAAAGTTTTATTGGGAAAGAGATGTCTTCAAACCCTTAAAATCTAAAAAAGCAATTATTTATAAGGAGAATGATTTTGGATTTATTTCAGAAATCAATGACTTAACATTTCAATATCCTAAGTATCATTTAGATTTTTTTTGGATTTCTCGAATTAAGTGTGGTTTTAAATTTGACATTAGTATTTCCATTAAAAGAAAAATAATCTCAGAAGTTTACACTAAATGTTGCCCATGTTGTGATGAAAGTGTACCTAGCTTATCTCACTGGATCTTTGCCTGTAAAGAATTGGAAAATTATAGAAATAAAATATTACCTTTTCTAGATGATTTCTTTTTGAAGTTTACAATGATAATTGAACAAAAATCCTTGGATATTTCTTTTGATTCAGAAAAGGATTATGATAATAATATTTATTATTTTATAATGAGTGCTCTTCTTAGTGGGAGTTCAATATATGAAAAAATTAAACTTAATGATGTGGAACAATATTTTTAAACAAATTTCAACTTCGTCGACTGTTCCGTATTTTGTGGGGATTGTGGAGTTTCTAACAAACGTAATACCATTAATTTGATTGATGATGAAATGGTATTCCGTTGAATCTACCGTTGCTAAGAGCGTCGACGTCGAAATGATAAGGCGCGGATTTTCACCTCCATGTGGAAGATCTAATACAGATTCGGTTGATAATACTAATACTGAAATTATTACTTGCAATAATGGAAGCAGTATTATCATCGATAAATGGGAAAAGTTAGAAACTATTGCTTATAACGCCTTTTAATAATTATATAATATATAATATTTCATTTCATGTATTTTATTTTTTTATTTAAATCATGTAATTTTATTATTATTATAAATTAAATAAAGCTATTCTCTAAATCTAAAAAAAAAAAAAAAAAAAAAAAAAAAATAAAAAAAAATATTCAAGTCGGAAATTGTTGGTTGCTCATTTTTCCATGTTACGGCAAATGTAATTTCCAGTCTTGTACATTTTAATAGGTAAATTGTTTTTTTGAAAGGTTTTTTATTTTCGGATATGTTGTTTTCTCCTGTGCAAGGTGTTTTTCTTTTTTGAGTATTGTTTATTTTAAATTTATCTCTTATTTTCAATAAAATTTTTCTGAGAAATCATATAACTATTATTTTGTTTTTTCTACTTTAAATCATAAAATTTGATATTTCTTTATTTCTTTATTTCTTTTAATTATTGATATTATATCTTTGATAGATTTTATTTCTCTAGAAATGACCATATCATCAACTTAGAGTCAAATTATTTATTTAGTTTTATTGTGTATTGTATATTTGAATATAAATTGCTCGGCTTTTATTTTATTTTAAATTATTATTAATTAAAACTTTTCTTATTGCTTTATGTCTACTTAATTGCTCATGTCCATATAAGTCTTTGTTAAGTTTCCATTATCCCTTCCCAAAGTGTATATCACCTTTACGAATGATGGTGTAAATATCTTTATTGGGAGGGACATATCATATGATAAAAATATAAAAATTACAAGAATAATATGCTAAAGATCCTAAGTCCGCTATAAATAATTTATGTGAAAAATTAAATGGATAAGATGAAGTAGAAGATATAGATCATGTACATAATAAATTAAATGAATTTAAATCTTTAAATAATATTGAATTTTATCAAAATGATGATACGTCATTAAATTCAGAACTTGTTCATTTATTATAATTAATTAAATCAAAAAATATAAATATAAATTCATTATAATAATGTATAATACTAGTCTTTGTCTTAAATTTGATCTTAATATTTATTTGTTTAATATTTAATAAAGTATTTTATTTCATAATTAAAAAAAGAACTAGAGTGAATTAAGATATATCATTTATCATTATCATTGTTATTATTATTATTATTATGTAATAATTATTATGATTATGTCAACTATATATGCATAATTTAATATAGAAAATTTTTATATTGATTAAATTTTTTAAGTAGTATTTATGAATCAATATTTTAATGATTATCAATCATTATTAATATATGAAAAATTTAATAATAATAAAAAAATATAAAATAAAAGATTGAGCAAATGCAAAAATCAATATAATTATCAATAAACGACCAAACAAAAAAAATAATGGATTTTAATGTGAAATATATTAAAATAAATAGAATTAATCATAAAAATTTTTTTGAAATAAAATTAATGAATTACAAAAAAAATTTTGAAATAAAATTAATGAATTACAAAAAAAATATTTAGATAATTAAGTATTAAACTTTAATTAAAAATTTATATAGTAATGTCTGGGAATATATTTTTATTATAGTTTTTAAAATATATTATTAAAATTATTATAATTAAAATAAATTTTAATAGTTTTAAAAACTATTTGAAATTATAATATTATTTATTTATTAATTATCTTTGCTTTTATATTTTTACTTTAAATGGAAATAATAATATTGAAAATAGTTTATAGAAAAAGAGCTCAACAAAAATCATAATCATAATCATAATCATAATCATAATCATAATAATAATAATAATAATAATAATAATAATAATAATAATAATAATAATAATAATAATAATAATAATAATAATAATAATAATAATAATAATAATAATAATAATAATAATAATAATAATAATAATAATAATAATAATAATAATAATAATAATAATAATAATTAGTATTCAATATTGAATCGAAGATACATTATTAGCATATATTTTATTATTTTCTATTTTTTATTTTTCGCATCTTCATTACTAAATAATAAATTTAAAAATATTTTTTAAATTTCTTCTTCAATCCCATAATAAAATTTGGTCATTTTCTATGAATAGTTGATTGACTAAAATAAAGGACCAAATGCTTTTTGTTTTAATTTTTAAATATAAATTCTCATGAAATATGAATAGTTTATTTTATAGAATTTTAGATACCAACAATAATATCAACATTGTTTGGTTATTTATAAATTAAATTATCTTTATTCATATATCAATATAATTAGATAATATTATTATATATATAAATTTAATCTATATTTTTATATATCTTTTGATATATATTTCTTATAAAAAAAAAAATTATAAAAATATTAAAATATACAACAAATATCACGTTATTCCTTTAATTGAAAAGAATATACCTAGTAATTATTCCATAATCTATATCATTTATTACAATGGATAAATTTCTTTATATTATATTGATAGTTATCTCAATAATATCATTTTTCTAATAAGTGATGATCTAACATTTCATTACATTATTAATATTTTCAGGTTCAGTTTCAATGTAAATACTTCAATAATCATTTTTTATTACAATATTATTTTCGATTTACTTATTTTATTTAATGAATTTTTTTTATTAAAATAAAAAAGTTAAAATATAATATATAGAAAAAAAAAATCTTATATAAAAAAATAAGTTTTGCTATTAAATTATTTAAAATAATACAAGAAATATTATTCATAATAAAATTTTATTTTTATATTTTAATATTATTTTGTTATTTTATATTTTTTACAATAAATATTTATTATTTATTATTTACTTACATATATAATAATTAATTTTTTACTATAATATTTTTTGTTTATTATTTACTTAAATATATAATAATTAATTTTTTACTGTAATATTTTTTGTTTATTGTTTTATATATAAATTATATATAAATTATATATAAATTATATATAAATGATTTATTTAATTTTTTGAAGTGTAAATTTATTTTTTAGTGATTTTTAATAATATTAATTTTTTATTATTATATAATTATTTATAAAGTTAATTTTATTTATTTGAGTTTTTTATTAAAATATTTTTAATTTATATTATTTTTTTTCGATTAATTTCAATTATTTCTTTTTAATGTTACACAATTAAAGAACATCTAGAGTAGTATTGGTTGACAAATTCACATATGAAGCCTTCCTCACAACATGGAGAAGCATCTGGGTAATTTAGACCTCCACATGGATTATAACCTTTAGTTAATGTTTTACATCCTTCAGCTGGTGTTGGCTGTATTGTGGAAGTAGTAGTAATTTTCTTTGTAGTGGTAATAGTAGTAGTTATCTTTTGAGTAGTGGACTTAGTAGTAGTAGTAGTTGAACCATCCATATAGTACACGTCATTAAGGTATAAAGTAAAACCAGTATTTGTGGCATCTTGAATAGTAATTCTGTTAAACTTTACATTATTTTTTAATTCTATAGCAATGCTATATTCAGTCATTTCAGTACTAAGGTTTTCAATTGTTTTGATAAAAATGAAATCATCATCAATTGAATGAACATATATGCTAATAGAAGTTCCAGATTTATTTGCTTTAGCAGTGAAGTATAAAACACCATTTCCTAATCTAACATTTTCTCTTTTAAAGGAAGCAGCTCCCCATTCATTAGCATTAATATTAAAAACCATATTACTTTTGGAATCGAATCTATAACTACTAAAACCCCATGACCAATCTTCCCAACCAGAAGAAATCTTTTTATCTCCTGATTTAATAATATCATATCTTGTTCCAGAAGAAGTTGGTACTGAATGGACAGTAGTTGTAGTTTTCTTAATAGTATTAGAAGTAGTGGTAGTAGTAGTAGTTGTTGGTTTAACAGAAGTAGTAGTAGTAGTAGTTATTGGTTTAACAGAAGTAGTAGTAGTAGTAGTAGTAGTAGTAGTTGGTTTTACAGTAGTTGTTGTCTTAGGAACAGTACTTGTACCATCCATATAGAATACATCATTAAGGTATAAAGTAAAACCAGTATTTGTGGCATCTTGAATAGTAATTCTGTTAAACTTAACATTATTTTTTAATTCTATAGCAATGTTATATTCAGTCATTTCAGTACTAAGGTTTTCAATTGTTTTAATAAAAATGAAATCATCATCAATTGAATAAACATATATGCTAATAGAAGTTCCAGATTTATTTGCTTTAGCAGTGAAGTATAAAACACCATTTCCTAATCTAACATTTTCTCTTTTAAAGGAAGCAGCTCCCCATTCATTAGCATTAATATTAAAAACCATATTACTTTTGGAATCGAATCTATAACTACTAAAACCCCATGACCAATCTTCCCAACCAGAAGAAATCTTTTTATCTCCTGATTTAATAATATCATATCTTGTTCCAGAAGAAGTTGGTACTGAATGGACAGTAGTTGTAGTTTTCTTAATAGTGGTAGTAGTAGTGGTAGTAGTAGTAGTTGTTGTTGGTTTAACAGAAGTAGTAGTAGTAGTAGTTATTGGTTTAACAGAAGTAGTAGTAGTAGTAATAGTAGTAGTAGTTGGTTTTACAGTAGTTGTTGTCTTAGGAACAGTAGTACTTGTACCATCCATATAGAATACATCATTAAGGTATAAAGTAAAACCAGTATTTGTGGCATCTTGAATAGTAATTCTGTTAAACTTAACATTATTTTTTAATTCTATAGCAATGCTATATTCAGTCATTTCAGTACTAAGGTTTTCAATTGATTTAATAAAAATGAAATTATCATCAATTGAATGAACATATATGCTAATAGAAGTTCCAGATTTATTTGCTTTAGCAGTGAAGTATAAAACACCATTTCCTAATCTAACATTTTCTCTTTTAAAGGAAGCAGCTCCCCATTCATTAGCATTAATATTAAAAACCATATTACTTTTGGAATCGAATCTATAACTACTAAAACCCCATGACCAATCTTCCCAACCAGAAGAAATCCTTTTATCTCCTGATTTAATAATATCATATTTTGTACCACCAGTAGAAGTTGGTATTGAAGCATTATCAGAGGAAGTTGTTGTTTTAATAATAGTAGTAGTGGTAGTGGTAGTTTGTTTAACAGAGGCAGTAGTAGTGATTGGTTTAATAATAGTAGCAGTAGCTCCGTCCATATAATATACATCATTAAGAGTTAATATAAGACCACTATTGGTAGCATCTTGTATACTAATTTTATCAAATTTAACATTGGAGTCAACATCAATAATAACACTATATTCAGTCATCTTAGAGGTAGAAATACTAACATTACCAAAGGTAAGCTTTTTATTATCAGAGATATCAATTAATATTTGAAGGGTAGCACCAGCAACATTAGCCTTAGCTTTAAAGTATAATATACCATATCCTAATTTAGTAGAATCATTTCTCTTGAAGGATACAGCTCCCCAACTATCAGCATTAACATTATTAATCATATTACCTTCACCATCGTATCTAAAAGATTCAACACCCCATGACCAATTATCCCATCCAGCTGAGATCTTTGATTCACCTTCTTTAATAATATCATATCTCTTACCAGCAGAGGAAGGTTTTGGACTAGAAGCAGTGGTAGTAGAGGTGGTAGTGGTAGCCGGTTTTGAACCAGTTCCAGTATAATCATATGGTTTTGGAGTAAATTTAGAAGATTGATTTAAAATTTCAGTTTTACTGAATCCATAATTACTACAGGCAACATCAAACTTTTTACTAATCCAATTCTTAACACTATTTTCAATATTATATTCAAAATTACTATAGGATGAAGAAGTTCGAGAGCCTGCCTTATTAATTCTTCCTGGTAATGAGCCATTTTTAGCAGTAAAATCTTCTCTAACGTAAGGACTAAGGAAGGATTTAATTTCATTAATATGTGGATTTAAAATATTTGGGTTGAAACCTTGAACTAAAACGTCATAAACGATTTGCTTAAATCTATTCTTATTATCGAAAACTAATTTCTTAAGAATTGGAATGTTTGGTTCCCAATCAGCAAATGAATAATAAATTGGTTGATTACCACGATTAGCACCAGTACCATCTTGATTTAATCCTTTATTAGCCCATAAAGAATAGCTTGCCCCATTACCAAAAGTATTATCATAATCATAATAAATTACAACCCATTTACCATCACTTTCTCTCTTATACCAATTAAAATTGTGACCATAAATCATAAAGTGATCAGATGAACCGATTAACCATTCAAAAGTTAAATATTTTAAGAAGATATCAACATCCATAATTTTTTCGAGGTCAGAAATATTTCTAGCATTATTAGCTGCATAAACGAATGAACTAAATTCACTCATATTTGGATAATCGTCATTGGCATTAATACAAGAATTATATGAATTGGATTTGAAATTAAAACCACCAGTTTTACATTGGAATAAAGTAGTAACTTCTTTTTCAGATGGATTAAAAGTTTGTTTAATCCAAGATGTCTTAATTGAATCCATAAAAACGTATAAACCCCAGAATTCATTATTCATGTAAAGTCTAGCATAAGTACCTTGAATAGATGGTAAACCTATTCTATTAGCAATATCACAACAGAGTTTAGAACGAATTTTACTGGCATCACCAGAATCTGGTCTAAGTTTAAAACTTTTACGATTTAAAAATTTTTTATCAAATTTTAAGTTGAAACCAACTTTATCGTAAGAACGACCATACATACCACCAGTTTTAAAAGTAACTTTGTCATAAATTTTAGAGTTACTATATTATTTAAATAAAATAATAATAAGTATAATAGATAAAAATTATTAAAAAAGATATTAGTGATATTAAAAATAATTCATTAAATAATTTTATATTTTATTAAATCTAAAAAATGTTAACTTTAAATTTTATATAAATACTATTAATATTTTATATTAATAATATAAATATAATTAATTTTCATTATATAAATATAAATAATCAATGTACCCATTCCATTTGGCAACAATCGAGGCTTCTTCATATTTAAAATCAGGAATATTATTAGCACCTTTAGATTGAACATCATATGAAGAGATTTGAGCCATTCTAATTAAATTATTTACTTGAGAAGTTGGCATAGTGACATATAAATCAATCATCTTTAATTCAACTTCATCGAATTCTCTGTTCAATCCACTTAAGAAAGCACCTAGTACGGTGGATACTATAAATTTATATTTATTTTAAGAAATATTTTTAATTAGTACTTAACTCTCTTAAAATATATTTCTTTTATTTATTATTTATAAATTAATAATAATATTATAAATATCAATATTAAATAATAATATTTATTATTAAATTAATTACTTAATAAAGGTATAAATAAAAAAGCCTTCATATTCACTACTTATGATAATTAATTATCAAATTAATTATTTTTTTTTTTTAATTTAAATGTATAACAATTTTTTTTTTAATTTATTATGTTAATATACAAGTTAAAAAGTAATAACTATAATATTACTTTTTATTATATCTTTTATATTTATTTTAATATAAAGATAAGGACAATTTATTCATGATTTAGACAAAAAAACAGGTAAATTTCTTTTCTTTTATACTAAAGCGAAATGATGGATAATCAATTAATTAAAAATAATTGATTATACAATTAAATATTTTCTTTTTTTTTTTTTTTTTACAAAAAAAAAAAAAAAAACCTATCACTAATAATGTCTCATTATTATAATATTAAGTTTAATTATAAATAAAAAAATACATTTATTGGATGATTAATTAATATAATATTAATAACCTTTTAAGATTTATAAATAATTATTAATAAAAAAAATTTGACAATTTTTTACGATCAATCATTAAAAAATTAAAATTAAAAAAATTTTTTACTAACTTTTAAAATTATTCAACCAGATATTTTTAATTATATAATAAATTATATTTTACAATAATTAGTTATAAGAAGGAATATCACTATGAATATACCTAAACAAATGTAAATTACATTAATATATAATATAAGCCATATTATTTTCATATCATATAAAACTAAAATTAAGGAATAATTTGTTTTTTATTTTTAATAATTTAAAATTGTTGATTAATATATTTTTTTACATACATAAATCCGAAGTAGAAATAATAATATTAAAACTACGAAAAAAAAAAAAAAAAAAAGTTTTAAATTAATATTATATTTAATTTAATAAATTAAATTTTAAATTAATTTTTCGTTGTTTTATTCGTTATTCATTTATTAATAACAAAATGTTATCCCATTTATTATTGTTTTTATTAATCATTTTTTTATATTATTTAGAATTTAAATTAATTTCATAATTTTGGATTTTAATACGTATTTATTCAATTATGAATATTAACTTTTTTTCTTTAAAAAAAATAATTCTTACCATTGTTCTTTCATATACTAAATTTTAGTAATACTTTTGTTTAAAAATTAATATTTTATAATTTATATAAAATATTAATTTTAGTTAATTTTAGTTAAAACATACCTATAGTTAACATCTGTGTTTTTATTTTAAAATAAATTAAGATATTAAATAAATAATAATGAAAAAATGTATATGAATAATGATATATTTAATTTGTTTAACATTTTGAAATATATTTTTACTTCACTTTTAATTTAAATTTAATATTATTATATTAACTTTACCTTTAATTTTTAATTTAATATTAGTAATGTAAACAGAAAGTCTTCTTTTCTCTAATTAAATTGGAAACATTCTTAATTAAATATAAATTTTATTAATTATAATGAATAGTAAAATAAAACTCTTATTGGTATTGTAATTATTATTATAACTGGTACTGTTACTACTATTATTATTATTATAACTGGTACAGTAACTGTTACTATTACTATTATTATTATTATTATTATTATTATTATTTTTATTTTTCATTTATTTATTTTCATTTTTTAATTTATTTATTTATTTATACATTAAAACTTATAATCTATTTATATATTTGTAATATCAATTTAGTTAATGTATATAAACTATTTAATTATTATTACAATAAATATAATAAGCATAATTTATACATTGTATGATACTTTTTATTTTATTTTGTTTTATTTTTATTTCTAATTTTTTATAATTTACAATTATAATAATTATTATTATTGGTTTAGTAATAGTATTATTTGCTGTTTGTATTATTGTTATTAACAACTATCATTTTAAATAAATTTATATTAAAATATTCTAAAAGTTCTAAACCATTACTTAAATAATAATATTAATGTACATTCTAAACCATACTTTAGTAAATATTACTTAAATATTAATATTAATTTTAATAATAATATTAATGTAAATTCTAAATCATACAAAAACTTTAATAAATATTACTTAAAGATTAATATCAATTTTAATAAGTATGGATAGACAATAGATATTACTATAATTTATTTTTTTTTTGAACTTTTTTTATTTATTAAAGATGTTAAATGTTACACTATATGCTTTAAAATAGAAATAGTATTATATAATTTTTTTTTTGTAGTATTTGTATTATATTAACAAAATAAAAAGTATTATGTAATATCTGTTTAATCATATTTTTATCATTAAAATTTTCAAATATAAATATTATTTATAATATTTCTATTCGTTCACTTATTGATAATAAATATATTAGCATAATAACTTAATAAAATTACGTTGCATAAATCTTAGTTAATAATTTTATTTAATAATATGAAACTTTGTTATTATTGTTATTATTTAAAAAAAAAGTAAAAAATAAATTTATCACATGATTCATGAACATATAGCAAATAACAAATATAAAATTTATGTAAAAATGAAACTCTTAAGTTTTAAATGAAAGTTTGATTCTTTAATAATATTCTGAAAATATTTTTGGAAAAGTTATATATATAATGAAAAAAAATATGGATAATATATAAATTCTATATAATATTAAATATAAATTATATAAATCATATAAAAAGTCTTGAAACAATTATAACAAATATAAATATATTAAAGTTTTGTATAAATTTGTTTTAATATTTATGATTTTTATATCATTTATTAATAATACAACATATAAATATTTATATTTATTTTATAAAAGTTTTTATTTGAATTATCGAATCCTTTTATCTTTTATATACTTTATAGAAATGTAATATATTATAGAAAATATATTAGTTAATATTATTTTATTATTTAAATGATTAATAATATTTTGTATTGAAGCGATTAATTTATTAACTATACTTTAACTATTAATATTATTTTAATATAATTTCATACTTATAATTTAATTAGAGATAAAAAATTAATATTGTTAATCTTTTTTCTAAATAATATTTAAAATTTGAGAGAAATGAAATAAAAATAAAATAAATAATAAAGTATTATAAATGAGTAAAGTATTAATATAAATAAAATAAATAGTAGAATATGAATGTAATTAAAGTATAGATTGAATAAAATAAAATATTTTTAATAATTTTTTTGAAATTATTATTAAAAATTAAATAATCCAACTAGAAAACAATTTAATTTATTAATATTTATAAGTACAAGGAAATGTAGTAAAAAATAATATTACAATATACTAAATATTATTAAATCAGTATGTATATAAATTCTAATAATTAAATACTAATTACTGAAGATTTTTAATTGAAAAATTTTTATTAAAATAATAAAATTCATATTGAATACTTTAATATCTTAATTTTTTATATTAAATCTTTAATAATATTTATTAACATAAAAAGATAATATTTTAGAAATAAAACAAATTATAGGGAAATTTATTTTATAACTTGATTAATATTATAAGGAAAGATAAAATGGCTCTTATTTAAAAAACTATTGGCATTTTATTTTAATATTTTTTAAAAATAGAATTTGTTTTATGTTTTACTATACATACATATTTTATAAAAAAAAATAGATAATAATGTTATGAAAGATAAAATAAACATGTATTTACTTATATATTTTATTAAAATAAATATATAAGATAATTTAATAATTATTAAACAAAAAACAAAAGTAATATTTAATTAATAATAAATTAATAATTTTTATGTTATTTTAATGAGTTTTTTATTATTTATTAATAATTTCTTTAAATTTAATTCATGAAAGTTATGATCATCTACTTGAATGATGAAAGGTATTCAATAGGATATTTTTTAAAAAAATATCTTATTGAATACCTTTCATCATTCTCTTAAGTAATGGACAGAAGCCTAATAATATTATACCAGAAAGAGCACCCATAATTACAAAAACGCTGAAGAATTTAGTAAGAGTATCAATTTCAAAACCTAAAACATTCTTTATACCTTTTTGTTTACTTGGTTTAAATTTAGCTAATTTAGCAGAGAACACATTAGAAGCAGCATTACTCATAAACCAAACACCCATTAATAAGGAAGATAAATGAGCTGGTGATAACTTATTAACCATTGAAAGACCAATTGGTGATAAGCAAAGTTCACCAACTGTGTGAATAACATAAAGAGAAACTAACCACCAATATGAAACCTTATCAGTATCACCAACACCTTGAGTACCAATAGCAATAACATTGTAGCCAATAGCTAATAAGATAAGACCAATAGCTTGCTTGGCTGGTGAAAATGGTTCAAGATTACGTTTACCTAAAAATTCCCAAATAAGAGCAGTTATTGGAGCAAGAATAACTATGGTAACTGGATTTACAGACTGGAACCAAGCAGCTGGAAATTCCCATTTACAAATACTGATATTCCAATCACAAATATGTCTGTCAATTTGTTGATCAGCAAAAACAGTTAAGGAAGAACCAGCTTGTTCATAAGCAGCCCAGAAGAAAATAACAAAAAGAGCAATAATATAAATAACACCAATACGACTTTTTTGAGTATGATTAAGGTTTTTATCTGTAATAATAAATAATGGAAGAGAAATAGTACAAACGTAAATTATGGCAGAAATGTACTCATTGAAATCTTTCCATTTAGAATTCTTTTCACCTTCCTTATCTTCGGCTAATAACCACATGTATAAAAAGAAAATAACAACAGCTAATACTAAATTAATAATAAGTCGAATTGGAGAGTTTTTCTTTAATTTATTTTTTTCTTCACCTTCTTTTCCATTTTCTTGTTCCAAAGTTTTTTCAAGTAATTCGACTTGCTCCTTCTGTCTGGCTTTTACTTGATCCTTATCTGGTGTTAAACCAACTTGTAAACCATCTGGAGTAACAAGTAATTTATTCTTAAAGAGTGTGAAAACAATAATAGATAAAATCATACCAATACCAGCACAGAAGAAACCCCACCTATAACCTCCTGGGTTTAAATAACCATTAACCTTTGGACTAACAGTACTACAAACGAACGGAGCAATAAAGGCACCAACATTAATACCCATATAGAATATAGTGAAAGCGGAATCTTTACGAGTATCAGTGGCTTCATATAAATCACCTAACATAGTAGAAATGTTTGGCTTGAACAAACCATTACCCATAATAAGTAAGAAAAGACCAACATATAGTAAAATATTAGAAAATGTATTGTTGACATTTGGATCAATAACCATTGGCCTTTCATAGTGAATGGATTTTTTAATAAAACGTGCAGACCCATACATAAAGAATTGACCAAGAGCCATAAGAATACCACCAATAATAATAGATTTACGATTACCCCAGTAACGATCTGATATCCATCCACCCAGTACTGGAGTTAAATATGCTAAACCAGTATAGGTACCATAAATAGAATATGCAGCATTTTCATCATATAATGCAGACATAAGATAAAGAATAAAAATACCCCTCATACCGTAATAACTGAAACGTTCAGCCATTTCAGTAATAAAAAGAAGGTACAAACCTTTTGGGTGTCCCTTCTTTATAACCTTTTCTCTCATTATGTATGTTATTATTAGTATTTCATAAAAAAAATAATTATAAATAAACTTTTAATTTAGAAATTAATTATGGATTGAACATTTTAATATTTTAATGAATAGATATTTTTAAGAAAAGATAGATAGAAAATATTTACTATATAATTATTTGATTAATATTATTTATAAATAATATTATATTATGAATTATTATTAATAGATTATATTAAAAAATTAGCCGATATATAAATATTTTTATTATATGATATAAAATAGATATAATATAAATTAATACCATATATAAAATTTATTTTAATATATTGGTATAATTTATAATAAGAAATATACTTTTGGTTTTTTAATACATATTAAGTTTTTTATTAAATTAAGTAATTATTGTGTTTTTATTATCTATAAAGTTTATTTATATTTGATTTTAATAAAATTTCTTAAGTGTGTTTGGATGTTTGAAAAAAAAAAAAAAATAATAATAATAAAATAATAATAATAATAATAATAATAATAATTAAATAATAATAATAATAATAATAATAATAATAATAATAATAATAATAATAATAATAATAATAATAATAATAATAATAATAATAATAATAATAATAATGATAATAATAATAATAATAATAATAATAATGATGATAATAATTAAATAATAATAATAATAATAATAAAATAATAATAATAATAAAATAATAATAATAATAATAAAATAATAATAATAATAATAATAATAATAATAATAATAATAATAATAATAATAATAATAATAATAATAATAATAATAATAATAATAATAATAAATAAATAAATAAATAATAAATAAATAAATAATAAATAATAAAATAGAAATGCTTAATATTATTTTTGGAAATACTACATTTTTTTTTTTTTTATAGACAGGGAAGAGAATACACTTCCAAAACTTTATTAAAAAATACATGTAGGTGAAAAGTACATTTGAAATTAAAAATAAAAAATTAAAAAATAAAAAAATAAAAAAGCTCGAAAATACTATGTATTTCGGCAAGTTGTACTATTGAATATTTTAAAAAATTTACTAATTAATTTTTTCAATAAAAAAATAATATTTAAAAATTAACTAATATATATTATAAAAATTCCTTTATTGTTTTATAATGTTTATGTCAAAGTAATAATTTCTTTTTTAATTATTCTTTATCAATAAAATTATCCTCTTTGTTGAATTTCATATGTAATAATTTTTTTTTCTAAATTTACCTTTCTAATTTCTATCTCTCACTTTTTTTGATCTTTAAAATAATTTCTTTTATCGATAGTTTTTCATTTCCATTTTCTTCTTTTTTCCTTTTTAGATAATAAGTTAATAATTTTAATCCTACTTAAAATCAAGTTTTTATCTTATTTTTGCCCTTTTATTTCTATTTTAATTATTTCTACTACTATTAATTTTAATTATTTTTTATTATTTTTATTAGTATCATACTCTTAATATTAATTTTTCCTTTTTTCGCTCATATTTTTTTTTTCTAAATATATTAAAAAAAAGGTGAAAATATTATAATAAAAATAAAGATTTTAAAATAAAATTTTATGAAATTTAATTTATTATTAATTAAATTTTATATATTAATTACATTTATGTGAATATCATATACAATAACATTTATAGAAAAAAATTCAAAAAAAAAAAAAAAAAAAAAAATAAGATATAATAATAAAAGATAGTATTTTAGTTATAATATTAGTTAAAAATATAAAAATTTTTATATCATTTTTTATGATACTTTTTAAAATAATATGTTTTTCATTAAATTATTATATAATACTTAATAAATTGTATAAATATATAATGTAAGTTGAAATAATATTAATAATTAAAAATAAATTGTATATTAAATAATAAATTAACATTGTTTAAATTAATATATACATATTGCGAAATAATTAATCATCTAATTTAAAGTAAAAATAATTATTCCAAGAATAAAAGGTATTGCATTTTTAAAAAAACTCTAGTAATGATTTTATATATTATAATTGTATTAAATAGAGAGTTGTTATTTATCTTCATATAAATTTAAATGAAAAAAAAAAATATATATATATATATATATATATATATATATATAAATATTAATTATTATATTTTAAAAAAATTTCTTTTTGACTTTAATATGTATTTATTTATTTATTTATTTATTTTTATTTTTTTTAGGTTTTCTCATTTTTCAAAAAACTAATTAAAAAAAAAATTCAATATTAAATTTTAAATAAAAATTATTATTAAAAAGTGTAATTATTTAAAATAATTATGTAATTTACTTATATAATCATTAAGCATAAATATAAAATAATTTAAAATTCATATTTCATATATTGAAAATAAATTTTAAAAAAAAAGGTATACAATTAAGCAAGATGATCTTATTTACTAGATAATACTATATGATAAGATTTTTAATCTATTTATATCTCAAAATCCAATTAATAAAAATTTTATAAAGTTTTCAAAAAAATTAATATTAAACACTTTTTAGTAATATAAAAATTAATACTTTACCATTTTTTTATTTATAAAAAAAATAGATTTTTACATATATTCAAAGTTTTGTTTCATATTTATTAATATTAAAAGATATAATTGAAAAATTTAAAAAAAAAAATTTTTTTTTTCATATATTCATATATAACAGACCTTATATTTTATAATATATTATTTTAATTATATAATGAATTGAAATATAATATTCGATGTAAATATCAAAAAAAAAAAAAAAAAAAAAAAAAAAAAAAAAAAAAAAAGAATTTATTAAACTTCGCATATTTCTGATTCACGTATAAAAACATTTATTTCGGTTATGAAATACTTTAAAGTCAATTTATATTGTAATCAATCTATAATATAAATGACTCAATTCATGGTTTTTTGAGATTACTAATGGATCATATATTCTTGTGTTTTTCTCCAAAAGGAGAAAAAGTGTTGAATTTTAAATTTGAAAATAAATAGTGATATTGATATATATTAAATAGATAATATCTAATATTATTGATTTATTTAAAAAGGTGAACTCTAAAATTGTTTAGATGAATAATATTTACTCGAAATAAATAAATTAATGTTCTTACTGTCAGGAAATAAAAAAAAGAAGAAATAGATATTGATGAAAACTTAATGTTAGTATTGAATAATAATGATGAAGATTCTAATTCAGGAGTAATGTTTTCTTTATCGATATATTTCATGAATAATTTAACAATTTCAATAATATTAATTCTATGAAAAAAAAATGATTCATATTTATTTTTGTTATTTAATTTTAGAATTATAACATATTTATTAGCATAGTCTGCTAATAATACTATTCTAATATTGTTTATTTAAGTTTATTAAAAAAAGTAGATATTTATAGTTATCTATTTCCTTTATTCACTTAAAATTTCACTTAAAATTTCACAAAAATAATTATTATTATCTTAATATTTTATCACTAGTTTAATTATTCTAGAATCATTTTTAAAAAATTATTATATAATTGAATATCTTTCTTAATTGGATCTTTCATTTACCTTTAATATAGTGATACATTTAATATTAAATTTCAATATTAAATTATATCTGTTGGTATATTCAAATAAAAAATAAAAGTTTAATCTCATATTAATTTAAAAATAATTATATTAAATGTCATTTATTCATTGTATCATTTTTATTCAATATAAATTATATTATATAGATTAATTTTATCATTTCATAATAGCTTAAAATTATTATAAAAAGTGAATATTGTTGTTCATATCTTACTATAATATAATAATTAAGCGGTTTAGTCTATTTCAAAAGGATTTAAAAAACTCCTATTGAAAGTGCCTTAAGTGAGATATAGTCCTCATTCATTTGTAATAAACATTTATTTGGTAGTATATTTCTATTGTTAATTTAGTTTAATTGCTTCCATGTTATTATTTATTATAGTTTAATTTTAAAATAGTTCAGTATTTACTTCTAATTTTCTATTAAACAAATCTCTTATAAAAATTTTTAAAAACTTTTTCTTTAATTAAGAGATATATATTATTTTTAGTTTTCTTTATAAATATCTGAAAAGGATTCTTTTTTTTTCTTTCTGTTAGGTTCTTTTATACTGAATATTTTATATTGAATATTATACTGTATATTTTATCTTTATTAAAACTTTATTATTCATTATACTTTTCTTTATAATTATATTAATTCTTTTCTTATTAATTATATTCTACAAAATATATATATTATTTTTTAAAAATATTTTATTAATATAATTTTTTTGTTATGTAATTAAGTAAATAGAAGGATTTTCTTATATTGCTGAGGTTTAATCTTTTAAAACTTTTATTAAATACATCAATCACTCTATTTTATTAAGTATAACTACTATATATTATTACTTAAATTAGGGGGAAAAAAAAAACATGATAATTTTTTTTTATAAATATACTTCATTATTTATTATACTTTTCTTTATAATTACATTAATTTTTTTCTTAATTATATTCTACAAAATATATATATTATTTTTTAAAAATATTTTATTAATATAATTTTTTTGTTATGTAATTAAGTAAATAGAAGGATTTTCATATATTGCTGAGGTTTAATCTTTTAAAACATTTATTAAATACATCAAACACTCTATTTTATAAGTATAACTACTATATATTATTACTTAAATTAGGGGAAAAAAAAAACATAATTTTTTTTTATAAATATACATTGAAGTATATTATTGTAATTTACATTTATTACTTATTTTAATAATGTATATCATACAATTTATTAATAATTCATATTTTTTTTTATGTAAATAATTAATAATTAATTAATTATGAATAATTTAATTTAATAATTAATCTAAAAAAATGAATCATTAAAAAAATTTGTTTTTGTTTTAAAAAATATTTTTTATATTTTTAATATAACTTTAAATGTCTTTGATATTAAATATTTCATATTTATTTGTATTGGATAATTTTTAAAATAAAAGTATTTTTGCATTAATAATTAAAGTTACTAAATAAAATTATACATAGATTAAAAGATTTTTCTATATATATATATATATAAATAAAAATAAAAATAAAATAGAATTACAAAATAAATAATGAAAATAATTAATTTAGCTTATTTATATTTTTGATATTATTAAAAAAAAAAAAAAATTGAAAACCTTTAATATAAATTGCTCTACAATTAAGTAATTGTAGGTAACTAGCTGTCCGACGAATAGTATTCATTTTGCTCATATTTAACATTTCTGCGTAAATTCTTTAAAAGCATTAAATGATCCAAAAATATATAAATCAATTTCCTTTTTCTTTTATTACATTTTCTTTCCAAAATGAAATAATAAATTATTGAAAAATGGAACAATTCATTATTTATATCATTAAAATTATTAATAGATTCATTATGAAAAACACAAAGAAATAGACATTTTACCCTTCTCAGAATCATAAACGGTTAACTATTATTATTACTAGAAGTAACAAAGACAATCTTTCAATAAAGTCATTTGTTCTTCAGTTTTGGGAAATTATGGAGAGATTCTCAACCATATGATTCATATAAAATATAATAATTAACCAAAAATAGTTGTATGTTATTATATAAAATTTCAAATTTTATTTTTAATTCATATCATTTAAAGTTAATTAAAGTTAATTAAAAAATTTTTTTTTCTACTGAATCATTATAATTAATAAAAAGTTTTATTTGTTGTTATTTATTTATTTTTTTTTATGAATTTAATTTCTTCCAATAAAAATTAATTCATTATTATAATATTATTATATGATTTATTAATATTAAAACTTTTGCGAATTAAATAGTATATATAATAATTAAAAAATATCTTATTTATAGAATGAACTTTTCTAAATTTTAATATATAATAAAGATTATAATAAAGAATGAATTTACAGTAAACTATTATAATTGTTTTTTCATTAAAAGCAAAAACATTTAATTTTTTTTTAATAAAAATAAAAAATATAGATCAAATTATCTTTATTAGAATATAAAATTTTATAAAAGTTTATATATTTATAAATTTAAAAAAAATATATGTTAAATATCAATAATGAAGATGGTATTCTAATATATATTTATTAAATAATAAAAATAAATAAATTATTTTTTTTTTCATTATTATTTTTTTTTCGTTATTAGTTATTAACTTTTTATTATAATATTTTTGACCTTTTCTTAATTCTCTTTATTTTCTTCTTTCCAGTTTTTATCCTAGTGGTTAGTACTCGGGACTAATATACATAAGGTTTCTGGATCGACCTATAGCGATCTATTGAATTTATTTATATGGGGTGATTTTCATTTTACTATGGTATTTTTCCCTTTATATGAAGTTGGTGTTCGCTCACCATAATAAGTATTCTTGTTACAAGACTATATAATTGCTAGTGAAGAGAGCATTTAATTTGTGAGAGGATTAGTATAGTTGTTTCTTCCTCGATGATGGTTCAAGAGATCATTGAAAATTAGCACATGGTAAAGGGAATATCTTTCCTATTAGTCTTGTTTAGAGAGAGGTCCACATCTATGTCTAAATGGTATGGCAAAGACTCTTTTAATCCCAATTTAAAAAAAAATATATATATATTTATTTTCACTTTATTCTTTATCATCATTTATAAATCAATCAAAATTCATTTTAATTTATATTCCAATATTAATTAAAGTTTGAATCATTAAATATTTCATTTTTAATTAATATTTAATTTAAAATAAATTAAAAAAATATTTAAAATACATATGTATATTTATAATACACTATAATATATTATTAATATATATTAATTATAATATAAATAATATATTATAAATATTTTATTTATATAATATTGATATATTTATATCTATACATAAATTATATATATATATATTTATAAATAAAGTTTAAAACTTATTAATATAATAAAATATAATATAATATATTAATATTTATATTGAAAAATAATAACATTCCATTATCCAATATATACTGGCAATTAAAATTTAATATTATTATTAATACTATTATATATTTATTTATTTATTCATTTACTTATTCATTCTTTCATTTATTCATTCATTTATTAAATCTCAAATAATTAAATTTAAATTTAATAGCCATCACTTATTATATCATTATAATATTACTACTAATTATAATATTTTCTTATATAAATACAAAAAATTTCCTTTTTGAAATTATTTTAAAGATTAAAGAAATAAAGAAGTTTTAATTAATAAATATATATTTTAATATTTATATATATTATTATTTTTTTTAAAAAAAAAAGAGAAATTATATATAGGATTTTGAAATTTAGCAATTATTAAAAAATTCGTATAATAAAATAAAAATTAATATTTATTAAACTTGTATCGAATCAATATTAATTTTTATTTTATTAAATTTATTTTATTCATTTGTAATATAAGAAAAATAAACCATAAAAAAGATAAAGATATTGTAAATTATTTTGATATTTAAAAATAAAAGAAGTCGTTAAAATTATTTAAAATAATTATACTAATTGTAATACATTCAAGCTATATTTTCAAAATTAAAAAAATAATAAATTAAATCAATTTGTAAAATTAATAAATATTTTAAAAAAAAAAAAAACGAAAATGTTTAATGTCGAAGATTGGGAAGCAATAAATCTTGAAAAAAGAGAGGATAGAGGTGTTATCGATGATTTAAAACAAAAAGTAAACGAAGGTAGTAATAAGATTAACGAAGCTGCAAATGATGCAGGAAATAAAATTAGTAATGCAGTTACTGGGGAAAATGGAATTACCAACAGTCTTTCAGAGAATTGGAACAAGACTACTGGTAAAATAAGTGACACTTGGGAAAATACTAAGACTCAATATGAAGAAACAAAGGAAACATTAGAAAAAATTCAAAAAGTCTTAAAACTCCTTCCATATATCTTTGGTCTTCTTTTCCTTATTTTCGTCATTTTAGTTGTTTTAGGTATTATTCTTATCGTAAGACATCATCAAAAAACTAAAAAGCATAGAGAACAAGTCGAAGAATTAACAAAGGCAATCAAAGAACTTAACAAAAAATTAGGACTTGAAAAGGAAGAAGAAGTTGAAGTTGCTGTTCAAGGTAATTCACCAGCCAAAGCTAAAATCAATAATACTGTTGATTCACCATATAATGCCATTGAAGATTAAATACCCTTAAATTAAAAAAAAAAAAGAAAGAAAGAAAAAGAAAGAAATATATAAATATTAAAAATTTAAAAAAACATATCTACAAATGAATAAAATAAAATTTATATTTATATAAATGTATATTATTTTTTATTAATAAATAATTGATAATTTGTTTTATAATTTGTTAAAATAAATTTTTTAAATTATACAAATAATTAATAAATATAAAAGTAATTATCTTTACATTTATTTTAATTGAAAATAAATAAGCGACTTTTAGTATTTTTTGAATTATAATTGTAAAAAAAAAAAAAAAAAAAAAAAAAAAAAAAAAATTAATGTTATTTAAAATAAAAAAAAAAAAAACATTTATATCTTAATGATAAATAAATAAATAAATAAAAAAGATATTATTAAAAATCCATAATTTATTATCATTATTGTTGTTATTTTTATTATTTATTATTATAACAATGACTCAATTGAAAAGTACCAAAATATCATAAAAAAAAAATTATAAAAAATTTTATAATCTAATCTTTAATATTATTTAATTATTTCATTTGTTATCTTAAATATAACTTTTTTTTTTTTTTTTTTTTTTTTTTTTTTTCATTCTTATTTTATGAAGCAATTTTTATATACATATAAATTTAAAAAATATGTAACTGTATATTTGAAATATAAATATTTGTATATAATTTCATTTAATATATAAAATTTTTATAAATTTTTTTTATTTATTTCTTATTAAATAATATTTTATATAATTTTATATATTCATATTTTTTTATTCAATTTTATATTGATAAATTAATATATTTTTTCAAATATAAAATTTCTTTAAAGTCACTTTCAGTCAATTTGATAGTAAAAATTTTTTTAGTATTATTATGCTAAAAATAAAAAAAAAAAAAAAATAAAATAAAATAAAATAAAAAATATAATATATTAAATAAATAAAATACTAAAAATAATAGTAATAATAAAATAATTAATATATATATATATTATTATTACATTTATTAATTTATATAAAAAAAAATATTCTTCATCATTATTTTCAATGATTAATTAGTAATGATTTAGATATTTTTTACTTAATAAATATAAATACTTTCATTAAATATTTTTTATTGATACAACATATAATTTATTTTATTTTTTAGAATATTATTTTATTTTATACATTTTTAATTACTGAAAATAAATATATGTATATAGAGAAAATCATATATTTATTTTTACAAAAATAATCTTTTAATTTTAATATGTTATAGTTCATTATTATATAATATATATATATATAAAATATAAATTATATATATCAAAAATTATATACACTTTTTAGTCATTATAAAACTTATATTTTAAGTGTAAAAGGTTCACTATTTTCATTATTGTTGTTAACATAATTAATCAACAATTCTTCTTGATTCATAGTCAGATAATGATCTATCATAATTTTCACAATTAAAGTAATTATTTCTTCTACTTGAATTACTATATTCTATTATGATTTTTATATCTTAAAAGTTTTTCTACATGAAGATAAATTCAACTAAAGTATTTTTTCTGGCTAATATGCAATTACCAAGTGAGCTATTACATTTCTTATAGGGTTATACTGGCATTACTTCAAAGGGAAATAAGGAACTGGGGAGGCACACCAAGAAAAAGTGTATTAGAAAATTCTCAGCAATAATATGCATGTCAGAGTGCCAATGCTGAACACTCAGTAAGGCTGTCCATATCCGCCTATATGAAATTATACTGAAGGGTTATGACTATCATAATATTCCATGTTTTGAGGAGGGAATAAAGGGCGATACACACCGAAAGTGAAAAAATATATATATATATAAGTTGTATAATTAATGTGCTTGATTAATATAATTATAAAAATATTTTTTTTTTAAAAAAAAATTAATAAATAAGCGCTTTTATTTTTTTCTATTTTTTTTTTTTTTTTTTAAAAAAATATATCTTTAATGTCTATTTTTCAAGATTTTAATTGATATATATGTTTATTTTAATTATTAATTTAAAATTGATAATAAATTTTAAATTTTATTTAACTCTTTATTTAAAAATTTAACTATATTTGAATTTTAGCTATATTTGAATTGGCTACTTCTTGTTAATTATATGTATATTTATTATTAATGATTTTATTAGTAAAAATAAATTTTTATTAAATTAATATTGTTAAACGTTGTTTGGTTATTGTATATATTTTAATAAAAGTTTGCTATAAAAAATAATAGACAATAACGGTTATAATCTAATATATACGTAGATTTTTATTTGGTTATAGAATGCGATGCATTTCACCAAATTTCATTTTTTTCATTGTACTGAAAAAAATAAATAAATGAAATAAATAAATGAATGAATAGAATAAAAAATAGATAAATAATAAAAATAAATGAATATGGAAAAATAAGCTATAAATGTATTAAAATAAATTGTAATATTATTAATACATAAGCCATTATGTAATAATATAAAAGCATTTAATTAAATACTAATAACTTTTTATCATAAAATATATTAATAAAGTTGATATGATTATAAACCCTAAATTTCCTACTCTTAATAGATTAAGAGTCTCATCTGACTCTTAAAATGATTATTAGCAAAAAATCTTTTGCAAAACACAATATTATATAAAAGAAAAATAACTTGAAATTTTAAATTATAATGAAAGTTGCTCATTTTCAACATAAGGAATATTAATATAACTGATCGAATATATGAAATGATTATGATTGCAAAATTGAAGAAATGAGTAAAAATATAAAATATTTGATAGAAGAGAATTATCATAAGTAAAATAAAACTTTAAAAAAAATAAAAATATTATATTAATAGAGAAAAACACGCTCGGGCATACAAGAAAGCAAATTATATATTTTTATAATACCTCTTAAAGAGATTCGTAATTGTAATTACAATTTGATATTTTAACAAATAAAACTCTAGGCTCTTGATAATATACAATATTTATACGTAAATACTTAGTTTTAGGGAGAAATTATTGAATAACTAGGCGATGGGGCTATTACCAAATATAAATAAGTATCCACTTGTTGATCTTCTTGTTTTTTCATCATTAGCAAAATCTGAATCTGAATATCCAATAAATTTGTTATTTTTATTATAATGTATAAATTTATCTTTTGTACCGCTCAGATATTAAAAAATGCTCATTAAATTTTTATAATCAGTTTCAGTTGGATTTTCGCAGATTCTTCGTTTACAACAAACATTATATCAGGTCTTGACTTTACTGAAATATATAATAATGCTCCTAATAATGATTTATATTCTTTTGAATATATTAAGTCCGAATTATTTCTTTCATATTCTGTAATTTTCTTGCATGTTATTTTGAGTAGTTTTGTTTTATTCATGTTATATTTTTCAATTATTTTATTATTATAATCAATTTAATTTATTTTATAGCCATCACATGTTTTATAAATGCTTATTCCTATTATTTTAGTTGTATCAGAATCTTTAGAAATTATATATTTCTATTAATTTGTTTATATTGTAGTGTAGAGTGTAGTTAATTTTATTTTTAATTCCTATTAAAATATCATCTTCATATAATGTTAGTAAATATGTTAATTTATTATTTTTATTATATTTTCCAAAAAGACATTTATCAGTTGTGTATTTTAATTCTTCATCTGAATCAAATGAGTTATTTCATTGAGTTCTTTTTTTTTTTTTTTTTTTTAGACTTTCTCACATGATTTCTACATCATTGGTAGGTCACATGAGACCGAACCTTACATGCCTTATCATTTTGACGTCGATGCTCTACTACCCCTAAGAGGGATTTAAAGTACTTGGCATGGTATGAAATCTTTTCTTGGTTAAATATTTAAGTTTTTTTATTCATTTAAAATAAATTATTATCCGATTCACTAGAATATTTATTTTCTTCCTCAAACGATTAATTTATAATTTTTGTTTCAATATTATTATTAATGTTTTTATTATTATTATTAATGTTTTTATTATTATTATTATTGTTATTATAATTATTATTATTATAATTATAATGATCATTATGAATTTTTTTATAAAATTTCTTATTATAATTTTTGTTATCGTTCCTTCTGTTTCTATTTATATTACTGACATTTAATAGTTAATGACTGTAGTTTTAGATCTTAAAATTTCAGCCTTTTCAAAAAAATTGTGCCTTTTGTTCAATTCTCTAATAAGATCATCAAACTTTTCGTATCTATAAATTAGTGATGAGTTAATACCAATTTTATCTAATTCATTTACTGCATTTAAAAGTTTTGTCTCTTCATCAAAAAGTATTCTTTTTAATTTATCACCTTCATTTTTATGTTGTTCAAAGAGATTATTTAAGTCATTAACATATTGAATATAATCATTGTTAATTAACTTAAAGTTAATAATCTAATATTCTAGAATATTTAGGAGTGCTTAGCCAGATGGTTTTTTTTAATCTTTCGATCATGCCATAAGAAGTTTTACATCCTCATACATTTTCTTGATTTGATTTTTTATAAACTGTTTATAATAATGAATTGAATAGCATTGTTTGATTTTATTTGACTTCTATTCATCTTCGAAAATTGAATTTCATTTTCGATAAAAGTATCCAATTAATTGAAAATTATATGTCTTTTTAATGGCTCATACTAATCTAAAAAAATTCTTTATTTAATTTGAAATCTTTAATTTCAGAAACGGATTTGTTACATTTCCATAATATTTCTTAATGATGATCATTTTATCATTAAAGACAAGACATCATCTTTATAAGAAGAGATCGATTCGTTGTCCTTATTTTCAGTTGGAGTCGATGAAATTGAACTCTCTTCAATATGATTATTATTATTACATTTTCTTTTAGTCATTCTTAGAAACATTAATAAAAAAATAATAATTAATTATATTTTAAAATAATTAGTATCATTAAAATGTTTTAATATTAAAAAATTAATAATTGGTCCCTTGCTAATTGAGACTCTTAATATGTTAAGGAGTCAATATAAAATATGATATATACACTACAAAAAATGTATTATAACATAATTAAATTTTATTTTTTATTTATTTATATATAATTCAATCAAATCCTAAAAAAAACTCAAAATATTAATTTTTTACATAACCAAATATTATTAATATTTATAATACTTTAATGTACAAAGTTTAAATATTATATTGAACTTTAATAACAATAAAATTTTAATTATTATTTATAACTTTTCATAAAAATATTAATAAAATACAACTAATAATTAATAATTAATAAATAATTAAATAATTAATAATAATTAATAAATAATAAATAAATAATTAATAAATAAATAATAAATAAATAATTAATAAATAAATAATAAATAAATAATATATAAATAATAAATAATAAATAATAAATAATAAATATATATATTTTTTTTCTTTCTTTTCTTCTCTTATTTTTATTTTTTTTTTTTTTTAATTATCAATATATAAATATATAAATATTTTTTACAGCTGAAAAAGTCTTTTTTTTAAAAAAAATTAGATCTATAAAAAGTAGTGAAGAATAATTTATTGTAGTACAAAATTAATTAAAAAAAAAAAAAAAAAGTATATATAATTTAATTCAAAGATTTTTTGGTTATTTCTTTGGTGGAACAAAAAAATTTTTTTTGGAGAAAGTTTACATAGATATTTGAGCACATGATTTATACCAATTTACATGACCTCAAAATAAAATACCAGTTATGGCAAGACAAATTTAAAGTTTGCGAATGACCATGATTATGACAATTATGCATTCATTCAGAAGTAATAAGGTGAAAAGTACTGGCACAATTTTAATTTTAATTTAATCTTAATTTTTATTTACCTTTTGTTTATAAAATTAATAAAAAAAATAAAATTTAACTTTCATAAACAAAACTAATAATTTTTTCACCTTACTCCTATTTATCTCTATATATTTTTATTATCCATTTTTAGATTTTTCTTTAAGACAATAGATATAAAAATGGATAATAATTAATATAAAATAATTACCAACCGATTTAATTTTAATAAATAATAATAATAATAATGATAATAATAATAATAAATAATAAATAATAATAATAAATAATAAATAATAATAATAATAATAAATAATAATAACAATAATAACAATAATAATAATAATAATAATAATAATAATAATAATAATAATAATAATAATAATAAATAATAAATAATAAATAATAATAATAATAATAATAATAATAATAATAATAATAATAATAATAATAATAATAATAATAATAATAATAATAATAATAATAATAATAATAATAATAATAATAATAATAATAATAATAATAATAATAATAATAATAATAATAATAATAATAATAATAATAATAATAATAATAATAATAATAATAATAATAATAAAAGAATTACAGATAAACAAATTTGAAGCTTTTTAATTCAAGTTTATTATCATTAATATTTAGTAATTTATTATATATTTATTTGTTTATTTATAAAAAATATTTAAATTTTTTAAAAATTCCTCTTTCAAAAATTTTAAATAAATTTAAGTTTATTTATTTATTTATTTTATTTTAAATTATTAAATTTTCACTTTTACTTGCTTTTAAATAATTCTTTGATTGATTAAATTATTATGATTATCTAACATATATATATATACTTTTAATTTTTTTTTCTATGGCTAAAAAAAATTTTATATATATATAAAACAATTTTATTAGTAATTTACAATTATATAACTTTAAAAAAAATATATAAAAAATCAAATAAAAAAATCAAATAAAAAATCAAAAATAAAAAAAAAGATAAACAAGATGAAGCTTAAAAACATATTAAATAAATAATTATAATTTGTATTATTTATTATTAAATTTTAATAAAATTTCATTTTTTATAATTAATATATATTATTATAATAATTATAAAAATTTAAAAAAAAAAAAAAAAAATTAATATATAAAAATATTATTTGTATAAATTAATTTTAAAGTGCAATTTATGTTTAAATAAAAAAAATTATTTATTTATTATTAATTTTTTATTATTATTTAATTACTATAATATGAACTTAAAAAAATTATTAATGTAAAAATATCATTAATATATATTATTATTACATATACTTCATTTACTTATCACATGTTTATTAAAATAATTATTTTTTTATTATTATAATTTTTAAAAATGAATTATAGATTTTTTTAATGTATACTTAATTTAATTGTATTATTTTTTTTATTAATAACAAAAATTAATTGTTATATTAATAATGCAATAATTTTTATTATTATTGAATATTAAAAATTAATATTTTTTCAATAAACAACAAAAATTGTTAAATTATTTTTTTAATATTCAATAAAAATAAATAATTATTATATTATTTTTTTATTAATAACAAAAATTAATTGTTATATTAATAATGCTATAATTGTTATTTATTGAATATTAAAAATTATTTTTTTTAGAACAAAAATTGTTATATTAACTTATTAATATATATACAGTATTAATTAAAGCTAAAAGAGTTTATCACAAAAGAATAATATTAAGAAGAATATACAATTTTAATTGTTGATTAATAAGAATTTTTTTTTTTTTTCAAATAAACTATAATTTTTTATTATTATAATTTATTAGTAATTTCTAGAAATATAATATAATAAATATTAAAGAATAACTATATTAATATTGTTGTACCCCTTAGTTGATTTAAGTAATACCCATGTCAAGCTTCTCTAACAAAAAGAAAATATTTTTATATTTATTAAATAACTAATTAATAATTATATAAAATTAAACTATAATCATAAATGTTGATATATATGATAATTTATTTTATTATTAATGGAATTTATTTTAATAAATAATTAAATTATTTAAATTTTAAGTTATTTATTTGTTTATTTGTTTATTATTATTATTATTATTATTATTATTATTATTATTATTATTATTATTATTATTATTATTATTTATTATTATTATTATTATTATTTATTATTATTATTTATGTAATTTTTTAATTATTTTATATAAAAGAAAAGAATAAGTTTTTATATCAATAATAAACATATTTTCTATATATATTTATATATATTTAATATTGTATCGCCTAATTTATTAATAATATATTATTGATATAGAGGAGAATTAATTTCTCTAAAATTTTTTTTTTATATATTAGAGTTAATGTAAAATATAATGAAAAAAAAGGATTTAATGATAAATCATAATAAAGTAATTAATTAATTAGATAATATGGATTTCAATTTATTAATAATTAAACCAGAAAAAATTAAAAAAATTATATTTTTTTAAAATTTTAAAACAAAAAATTAAAAAAATTTTATTCATTTTAAATTTTAAATATAATTTAATAATATTAAATATAAAATTTTAATATTAAATATAAAATTTTAATATTAAATATAAAATTTTAATATTAAATTATTAAAATTAAAGTTAATAATTAAAGTCATGTTTAATTAATTTTTTTACTAAAAATATAAAAAAAATATAAAATTCAATTTTTAAATTTAAAATTTGTGCAACAACTAGAAAATTCCTACAGAATTTATTTGATATATATAACTATAAATTTTCCTTCTTTCATTTAAATTTTTTTTCAAAAAAAAAAAAGAAAAAAATATTTATGAATTTTCAAAAACAAAATATAATAAAAATAATAAAAATAAAAAACAAACGAAATCAAAGTATATCATTTTATCATTTAATAACCAAAAAATATTTATTATATAATGAATAAATAAATAAATAATTATTTATTTATTTATTTATTTATTTAAAAATATTTATTTCTATATTTAGTATTATATATGAGAAAAAGAAATAAGTAATAATAATAAATAAAAAATTTATTTCACTATATCATTTATTATCCAAAAAAATATTATTTATTATATATAATGAATAATTAAATAAATAAAATAATATTTATTTATTTATTCCAAAAATATTTATTTCCCTATTCCCTATTTAATAATTCATATATATATATATATATATATATATATAAAAGAAATAAGTAATAATAATAAATAAAATATTATATCACTATATCATTTAATTCCCATAAATTATTTATTATATAATGAATAAATAAAAAAGTATTTATTTATTTATATTAAAAATATTTATTTCTCATTTTAATAACAACTAAGAAGAAGAATAAAGATTAAAAAAAGAAATAATTATAATAATAAATAAAAAAAATTAGTAAAAAAAAAAAAGAAAAAATGTTATCCAAAACAAAAGAGTTACTTTCAATATGCTCTTCTTGTGAAGAGGTACGACCAAGATCAAGAAGTCATAATTATGTACCAAAGAATGAAATTCTTTATGACTTTAATTGTTTTACAAAAGATATTGATCTACCAGATTATGATATTGCGGTAGTCGGAACAGAATACCTTTCACCACGTCATTCAATTTTTGTAATACGAAAAGGATATAGTAGATGTACAGGTAACACTATCGTAATATTGGATCATACTTATCAAGAAGTTTTTAGTTGTAAAAATAAGTTATTCTCAAATATCGAAATTCTTTTTAATAATAACGGTAAACCTATTTTGAATACAAAAGTAAGTGTACGTTCAACAAAATTAAAGAAGGATAACGTAAATGTCATGATCGATATTTCCGAAGGCGAAAATGATAATTCTAAATATGGAATATTGAATGGTTACAGCTCAAATACAGAATGCATTTATGATGTGGAATATTTAAATTTGATCACAGGTAGAATTGAAAATTTAGAAATAATTAGTATGAAAAAGAGATCACAAGGGTATTTTACTAGTTATTCCATCTATTGGACAAATCCATATTTTAATAATAGCAGAAGAATAATGATTGCTAAAATCACAAGACATTCAGATATGTCCACATTAACTGTAGAAATTGCTCCTAGAGTAGATAGTGCTTATATATTTGCCATTGCATTAGCCATAAATAAAGCATTTAAGATGGAATGTTACTAAAATTCCACAAAATAAAAATTCTTGATATCACTTGTCTATTCTTAATAATAATTTTAATAATTTTATATTAATGAAATATATTAAAAAAAAAAAAAAAAAAAAAAAAGATGTATAAATTAAAATTTTATATTTTAATTATATATATCAACTTTAATATATAAAATTTAAAATTATTAAAAAAAAATTTTTTAATTAATAATAATTTAATTAAAATTTGTAAATATTTAATTCCATAAAAGATTTATATTATTATTTTTATTTATATTAATCAAAAAAAAAAAAAAAAAAAAAAAAAAAAGATAAATCAATAATGTTTGTGATGTTCATATTATTGATTTTTTTTTTATTAATTATTGCAATACTAATAAATTTATTACAGTAATTAATAAATTTAAATAATAATAATAATAATATAAATAATAATAAAAAAATGATTGTAATTATAGTGTTAATAATATTAATAACAATAATAATATTAATAGTATAAATACAAATAATTATATAAATAATATTAATATTAATAATAATAATATTAATATTAATACTATTTTTGATAAAAACAAAAAAAAAAAAAAAAAAGCAAAACAAAACAAAACAAAACAAAACGAAAAAAAAAGCAAAACAAAACAAAACAAAACAAAACGAAAAAAAAAAAAAAAAAAAAAAAAAAAACTAAACAAAAACAAGCAAACAAACAACAAAAAATATAATTGGAAAAATAAATAATAGTAATTATAACAAAATCAAAAAAAAAAAAAAGAACAAAAAAAATTATAATAAAAATAACTACAAAAATCAAACAATAAAATTAAAAATAGGATAATATTAAATTGATTTAAATAAAAAAGAAGAAAAAGCGAAATGAAACAAAAATTAATAATGGATAGCAATAATTACAAAAATATTTATAATTAATTTCAATATAATATATTTTAAGATATTAAATTTTGTGAAAATGTGAAAAAACGTAAATTCAATAAATTCTCAGTAAATATAATTGGATATGATATGTACATGTGCTAATTACATGATTAAACTGTATTAAATTTTAATATGTCTTTTTTTATCAAAAAAAAAAAAAAAAAAAAAAGCGGTTGGTGGAACCATAAAAATAGTATTTTCAAAAAATATTTTACCCAAATTAATTTTACTAACGAACCAACTACTGTTTCAATAACAAATGATTACCTTATGATCTTTGCTATTAATATATAACAAAACAAAAAAAACAAAAAAAAAAAAAAAAAAAAAAAGAATTTTATTTATTTCTTTTTTTTTTTTTATTTTATATCCTTAAATAATAATCATAGGGAAAAAAAAATAAGAAATAAAAAAAAAAGATGAATAAAATTCTAAATATTATAGAATTCTATGAATTTTTAATATTTTTTTTTATGTAATATAGTTTAAATAAGTTTACTTAATAAAAAGAAATAATAAAAATTTAATAAAGAAATAAAATAAAATAAAATAAAATAAAATAAAATAAAATAAAATAAAATAAAAATAAAAATAAAAAATAAAAAAGAAAGATAAATGAGATTTTGTCTTTATAACTTTATATATATATATATATGTTTCAGTTTCGAGTAAAGAATTTATAATTATATTATTTTATTAATATATTTTATGATTAGAATTACAAGCACTTAATTAGTCTAAATTAAATGCTTTTATATTAATGCATCGTGGCTTATACATTATTATTTTTTTATGTATATTAAAAAAAAATAGTATTATAAAATATGAATATACGTATTAATTATTATTAAAATGATTATTAGAATTATTAGTAATAATAATATTATAACTATTAATAAAAAATTTATTAAAAATAAATATTAATAATATTATTAAAATAATTATTGTTTTGAAATATTATTATTTATTTATTATCATCACTCTATATAATTTTACTCTATATAAAATGGCATATTTTTTTTTATAATAAATTTATTTGAATTTTGTATATAAATTAAAAAAATTTATATATATATGTTAGTAACTGTTTGAATATGTGAAATATATAAAAAATAAGATTCAAATGTATTGAAATATATTATAATATTTTTTATTTTTATTAATATTAAATAATAATGATTAAAATTTAAAATAAAAAAAAATAAATAAAAAAAAAAAGTCTATGAATTTCCTATAATAATTATTATATAGAAATATACATGAGTAATATATAAATTTTGTTAATAAACAAAAATCATAGTTAGTCGACCAGTTTTTATTCTGATTGCAAAAGAGTTTTCTTAACATTATAAACTTTTGGGATTAACTCAACGACCCCGAAAGTTTTCCCTAATGGATATTTTATCGGTACTCTTTCGTTTACTTAGTTAGTGTAAATGATACTTTGATGAAACCAATTATAAATGCGTAACAAGATATTAGCCTATTACTAGTCTTTGTGTTGTGGTTATTATATATACTTTCAAGAAGATCCTTTAACCTATGGTGACAGAGGTAAAAACAATTAGTATCATTCTCCCAATCTTCCCTATCATATATAGCTTGTTATTAAATGAAAAACCTTAAGTATGAGGTAAGGTTATTAAAGTATCCCCACTCAGAGTTCGCCTAGTATTGTTACGATAATATTAGGTGTTTCACAAAATTAACAAAAACTTTGATTAGTAAATTAATAATTCTGTTTTTAAACATAAGATACACTATTAGTTAAACATTCAATATTATTTTTACATTCTCCTGAACCTCCAATTAATTCATGATGATTATTAAAATATTCTTCATCAGTTGCCGAAAAAATCAACTTTTGACTTTCTTCAGCATTTATATTGATGTCATTAAGGATTTGATTTTCAGGTAGTAAGAAGCAAGTTGGATTATCTTTAAATTTATAATACCATTTTTTTTCACAATCATTGTCTTCATTTTTATCACAATTTGATTTAAAGTTAAGTGCATAACAAACTTCTTCAAAACATATATAATTTTCAAAAATATTAAATTTTGATGTTTTAAATAAATAGATAAATAAATAAATAAATAAATAAATAAAAATTATAGATAGTACAAATCTCTAAATTGAATAATTAATAATAAATTATTTTTTATTCCATAATGGCACTATAATTATTTAAAAATTCTATTATCTCCTCATTTTGATATTCATAAGCATAAAACAAAATGTTATGGCCATCTTCATCTTTTTTATTGATTTCTATACGATTAGGTATTAATAGTTTTAAAAGATTCAATCTATTTTTATAGATCATTTCTTTTATAATATCATTAGTAAAAATAGTAATATTAGAATTCATAAAATATTGAATAATGTCAATGCTCGCATTGTCAATTGCATATTTAAATAAAAATTTTTTGTTTTTTTGAAGAGAATTTTCAAGAGATGCTCCATTGTTAACCAATAATTTAATTATTTCTAATGAATTTTGTTTAATTGCATAATCCAAGACATTATTTCCACTATTATCACAAATTGTTAAATCGATTACTCCTTTACTAAGTATGATTTTCATAATTTCTATTTTGTCTATCAATTTACATTTATTTCTTTGTAAAAGGGTTATTAGTAGCGTTTCTCCTTGTTTATTAATCGTTTTGAACGAGGATGATTCTAATGTTTTATTATTAATAATATTTAAAATTATATCTTTATTTGTTAAATGAAGAACAATATCCAACGATGAAGGATAATATAAATACTTATAATAATAATTAATATCTGCTCCTAATTTCATTAGTTTTTTTATGGTACTGATGTCTTCACGAAGTAAAGCAAAATGTAAAATATTATAGCCATAAGAACCAACTTCATTAATATTTACACCATTCAAAAGATATTCAAAAATTTCAACTCGGTTTAAGAGGTAAGAAAATGAAAGTGCAGTTATGCATGTATTTAATGAAAAATGTCTTTTATTATTATTACTATTATTACTATTATTATTATTTTTCTTTTTATCATTACTGATAAAAATGGTTTTCATTTTTGATATAAAAGATCTACTATTAATTTTTATTAATGATTTTACTTCATCTAATTGATTATTATAGATAGCTTTTTGAATAGGGGATGCATTTATTGAATTTATATCAAAATCAATAGGAATTTTACATTTAAATAATTCATTTATCACTCTATAGTTTTTTCTTTCAATAGCCAAGGCAAACAACGATTTTTCATTTATATCCTTAACATTATAATCTATTCCTTTATTTAATAAATACTTTAATAATTCAAAACTACTATCATAACATTCTGATTCATAGTACGCTACAATAATAGGGTATTCATTATTTTTATCTTTATAATTTATATTTAATGTATTGATTATGTCATTATTTTCTATTAAATATTTAACTAATTGATTATACTTCATTTTAATCATTATATTTAATAATAATGAAAGATAAGACGAATTTGTATCTTTTAAAAATAGTAAATCAAATGAATCTTCATTAATTAAAAATATATTATTATTATTATTATTATTATTATTATTATTATTATTATTATTATTATTATTATTATTATTATTATTATTATTATTATTATTATTATTATTATTATTATTATTATTATTATTATTATTATTATTATTATTATTATTATTATTATTATTATTATTATTATTATTATTATTATTATTATTATTATTATTATTATTATTATTATTATTATTATTATTATTATTATTATTATTATTATTATTATTATTATTATTATTATTATTATTATTATTATTATTATTATTATTATTATTATTATTATTACTAATGTCATCCATATCAATGATTTTTTCATTTTTATTTTTGACAGAAGTTAATTTTAATAATTTTAATAATAAAATATTCATTGCAAACTTATTATTAATTTTACTAGAAGTTAATAGAGCATTTTCTAAATAATTGTAGTGTTTGTAATTAGTATGATTTGGAATAAATTCATTAAAAATGTAATTTATCATGAAACTATTGTTACATTTAATAGAATTTATTAATATTTTTTCAATATTAATATTATTTTTATTATATAAACCAGGATTAAATTTATTGGATATTTTTATAGTATCAAGAATAAATAAAATGAATGAATTATCTTCAATTTTAATCTTATTAAGAGCTAATAGAATATTTTCAATGTTAGTGGTATTTAATTCTAATGTAGGATGTAAAATTATTTTATTCGTGAAATATTTTCTGAGCGAAGGATCCATTATTTTTGTTGCTATTAAAATAATTTTATTTATTCCTATCATTTCAATATTAAATAATTGAGGATCCAATATATAATTTATTCTTGATTTTGTTAGTCCATCGTTATTTAATTTTGTAAGGAGTAATATAATATTACTAAATATAGAATTACTCATATAAAATTCATTAGAGTGTATAAGTTCATGAATAAAAGTATCAATAGCAGTTTCGTCATCCAATCGTTTCAAATAGATAATTATTTTTTTAATATTAATAGTATTAATATTAAATGAGGAGTGTTTAAAATAACTTTTAATAAGGTACTTAACTAAATCAGAATGATTATATTTAACAACAATATATATCATATCCTCAAATGATATATTTTTTTCAAAATTAAATAATTCACTACTTAATAAAATCTCAAAAAATGATTGATTATTTTTTTCAGATGCTATATTTATTAAGTTTTTTAAATTGGACGTTTCCTGTTGATAAATGCATGAATAACTTCCGAAATATTTAAAAAGTATTTTTAAGGCTACACTATTATCATAATTAAGTGCTTCCTGTAACCATTCATAATTTAATGGTAAAATAAATTCATTCATTTGTACAATAGAATTAAATTGCATTTTGGTTAGTATAGTTTTATTTTTATAAAAATTGAGATAATTTAATATTATATCATTGTTATATAAATAATGCTTAAATGTTAGGCTTAAAAAATCATTGTTGAAATTTTTTATCCATTCTTTAATAATTTCAGAAGAAATTCTATTGAAATTATTATTTAATATATATCTTAAATTACCTAATGTTAAAGAACCATCCTCGTATATTGTTGAAAGAATATCTCTATTATTAATATCTTCATTTATTTTAAAATTATGATCAATCAATAATTGGGAAAAGGAAAATTTATTCATAGAAATAGCACAATAAAGTGGTGATTTATACTTCTCTGTTCGTACATCATAAATATAATAATTTAATGAATGATATTGTTGAATTAGAAATAAAATCAATTCCAGATTTTCTTTTCGATCTTCTAAAGTTTCTATAGCATGAATTAATAAATCAAAAACAGGCTGATTAAAATATTCAATTCTAATTTTATTCTTGGTTACATAATTTTTGAGTTCAATTAAGTTATTTGAATTGATCATTCTAATCATTTCTTCTCTTTTCTCTCCACAATAGTATAAATTATTTAGATAATTGGAATCTACGATAATTTTTATTTTTTTCTTTTTTATTTCACTAATAAATTTATTTTTTATTACTGAGTCATTCCATCTTACCTCATACCCAAAAAGTTGAAATAATTCCTTAATAATAATATCTTGATCTCTCGGATCATTTTCATATATAATATTAATAAAATTAAGTTTTTCATTATATTTAGAAGATTTATAAAAATTTTTACATAAAAATTCTTGTTTATCTCTTTCCTTTGTTATCATTTCCTTCCATTGTTTATCTGATACTGGTGTTTTCTTCTTATAGAGTGAAAGTAATTTTAATATTATATAGCGATTAAATGGATATCGATTAAAAATTAATTTTATCAAATCTAATCGTTCTTCCAAAATTACTTTATCAAGAAGGTCTGAATTTAATTCAACATTATAGTTTACTATATATTTAATATGCTGAATTTTTATTAATTCCTTTTTGTTAATATACTGCATTACTCCTTCATAATATATATCAGCACCTTTTTCAATAAGGATATTAAATGTTTTATATTGAGAAAGAAGAAGGGCAAAAAAAAGTAAAGATACGACATTGGTTGCTTCAGGAGAAATAACTTTATAATTAAAATTATCATAACCACCTTTATTTATAATAAATTTTATCATTTCAATGGATCCACTATATTTTATTGCTAAACGTAATAAATCATCATATCTATCATACTTTTTATTAAAATCTTTTAAATTAATATTATTAGCTTTTATATATTGTTTCAATTGAGTAACATCATTTGTTTCAATTAAACTATTAATTATTTTTTTTTTATAATGATGCTTATTTATTAATAAATTTTCTATTTTTTGAATAAACATTGAATCAAAATTTAAATTGAATTCATTATTTTTGATTATTTTTAAAAATGCTTGTGTTTTTTCGATTGTATAGTGTTGACTTAAAAGTTTATAAATAATATCGTTTATTGCTTCTTTAGGTTGTGGATCATAGTCAATTAAAACTTTCAAAATATCATACTGATCACTTTTAAAAGGCCAATAGTATATTACATCTTCATAAGAAATCTTTTTTCGTTCCTGATTAATTTCATATTCTATTTGAGCTATAGATGATGGAATTCTATTTTTATATCTCATCAATAGATTTAATATAAACAAATTGTCAAATACATAATATTGATGACTTTGTTTTATAAACCACTTTTTAGACCAAATTGTTTCCCTTACTAAATTTTCAGAAATTGGATATCCTTTTTCCAGAAGATAATAAGAATTTTTTTTATTTAATATTTGTCCTATAATTTCACTTGGTAAAAACTTAATATCTGCTCTATATTCTATTAAAAGATTAGCTAATTCAAAACTATTATTTCTTATAGCACATGCTAATGGTGTATCCTCTCTGTTTTTTTCATGATAGATATCAACAATATATCTATCTCGTGATTTAGAAAAATATATAACTTTATTATATATTTTATAATTCAAAGTTTCATATTGTCCATTAATAATAATATATTCCACAACCTCTGATGATACATTATTCTCAATACTTTTGATTAAAATATCAACATTTTCACCTTTAATGTCCTTAAAATTTTTTAACTGAATATTATTATTACTAATGTATTCTTTAAAATCTTTCAAGTTTTTTTTTTTACTTAATATTACAAAATGCTTCAATTCATCTTTGTTTAAAAGCATTTCTTTTTTTTTTAAAAAAAAAAAAGTATTATAATAAAATAAAATATAAATAAAAAATATAATAAAAGAAAAACGTGTATTTTATTTCATTATTATTATATTAAAAGTGCTTTTTTAATATTTTTTTTATTTATTTTTATTATTATTATATATATATATAAAGAATTTTTAATTATAAATAATTTAATAAACCTAAAAAAGCTTTTTTAAAAAAAATTTATTGGTTAAAAAAATATTTTTATTAATTTAAAATTTCAATATCAATTTTTATATATTAAATACTTGTTCAATATTAATATCTTAATATTTAAGATATTAATATGATTAAAATAATATAAATTAATTAGTATTAATAAATATAAAAATACATAATAAATAATATAAATATTAATAAAAAAGAAAAAAAAAGAAAAAAAAAAATAAAGAGCTTCTTTACGATATATATATATATGTGTGTGTATATTTTAAGATTTATATCATAATTTAATAATTGGTCTAATTTTAAACTACATCATTCTATAAAATAATAATATAATTAAAATAATGTTATTTAAATAATCAAAAGGAAAGTTATTATATATTATTTTTATAATACCTGTATTATTAAATTTTATTTATACTAGTTTATTTTTTATTTTAGAATATTAATAAAATAAAAAATAAATTATGCATCAATAAAAAAAAATTGAAAATATTGATAAAACTTACTTAAAGAATAAATCATTTTAGACATAAAAAAAAAAAAAATTCATTTATAGTATTTTTTATTATTTGTAAGAATTTAAATATATTCTAATAGAATATTATCTATATTTCTATTCCTAATTAAAAATTAATATTAATTAGTTTATTATTTTATATTTTTATTTTATTAAAATTTTATCCATTATTAACAATGGTTTTATCTAATAATTCTTTGATAGATATGTATAAATTAATGATTGAAACTTTTTTAATTTTTTCTTCTAATTTTTTTTTCTAACAAAGATTTTATTAAAATTTAGAAAATAAGTTTATTTTAAAAATTTGGTTTAAATATCTCTTTGTTTTCTCTTTTAGAAATAAGGAGATATTATTTTAAGATTTTAATAATTTATAAAAAATATATTTAATAATACAAGATATTGGTTACCGATTTTCATATTAAATGTTTATATTGTTTATTTTATATCAATTTAACACCAAGTTAAACCATAATTAAAATATATATATATATTTTTTTTATTGTTTTTATTTTATAAATTATAATTAAAATGAAATTCTTTATTTTTTTATTAAATCTTTTTATTAAAATTAATTCATTTATTATAAATATTTAAATATTTAAAGTTTTTAACATTAATTAAAAATTTTCAATTAATTTCTTTAAATAGAAATTAGAAATATTAAGAAATATTAAAATAAATAATTATCTATTAAAAAACTTTAATATAGAAAAAATAAAATAAAAAAAAAAAAAAAAAAAACAGTTTTAAAAAAT
>JACVTC010000058.1:215000-380000 GCA_016946835.1 Neocallimastix lanati (nom. inval.)
AAGGTTGATTAAATAATTAAATGTATTAAATTTTTATATTATCAATGATAATAATTTTTTTATAAAATGAAATAATAATAATCAAAGTAAAATTTTATATATTATAATATATTATTATAACACATTTATGAATAAAAAAATTTTTTTATCGTTCAATACAAATATAAATTCTTAAAATATCTATAAATTATATATTTATATATATATTTGGTGGTATATTATCTTTAAAATTGTTTTATTAACTATGTCATTAATATTTTTTAATAATTGTTAAATTTTATATATACATATTTATAAATAGAAAATATTTCATTTCATTTATATTAAAATATATAATTTTTTTAATATTTTACTTTTATTGTAATTTATACATTTGATATAAATATGTATTAAAAAAAAAATAATATTGATATTTAAATTAAATTTTTAATATTTTTTTTTTATATTGTTTCTCACAATTTTTTTTTAATTATTTTATTTTACTTTATTATTTTTATTATTTTTTTTTTTATTTTTTTTTTTATTTTTTATTAGAGAAAGATAAAAGAAAAGAAAATATATATATATTATCTTTTTTTTTTTTTTTTTTTTTTTTTTTAATATTAAATTATATTCATAATTTTTAATTTATTTTATTTACTTTTTCATTGTTTCATGTCTTTTCTTTATAATTTAAATAATTATTAACAATTTAATATAACACAAAAATGTAACATAAAAAAAAAAAAAAAAGAAAAAAAAATATTAAAATAAAAAAATTATGAACCATTAGTATAAACTTTATTAATTAATAAAATTGAAATTCAAAGTTTAGAAAATTAAATTAATTGAATATTTAAATTATCTATAAATTAATTATTAATATTTATATATTGGTTCTAATATTAAATCTGTCTAAATGTCTAAATATACTAGTATTATCGTTTTTCTATATGACAATCATTAATATTATAGAAAAATAATATAATAAAATAATAAAATAATTTTTTTTTTCTATTCATTTACTTATATTTAAAAATTAGTAATTATTAATATCAAAGATAAAAGAAATAATTCTATATTTATATTAAAAATAGTAATTTAATTATACACAAATTAAGAATGTTGTATTTCTATATATGGCTTTATATAAATTTTTTATTTATTTATTTTTTCTTAAAAAAAAAGTTTTTTTCTTTTCTAAAACTTTAACTTAAATATTTTATTTTTAAAGAATATAAAGAATATTTTATTTATATATTTATTTTAAGGATATATAAAACATTTAATTTTAATTTTTATATTATTATAATATACATTTTTTTTAAAAGAATATTTTATTTTTAAGAATATTTATATTTTTTTTTTATAGTTCTAAGAATATTTGAATTTTTTTTTTTTTTTTTTAATATTTTTTAGAATATTTAAAAATATTTTTTATATATATTTTAAATATATAACCTTTTTAGTCTTTAAATTCTTTTTTTTTTAATAAAAAATTTAAATACATACATTACATTTTATAAATTTAAGAATACTTTATTTATATACATATATATATATATAATGTAAAAAGCCTGTGGTATATGGAAATAAATTGATTGAGACACAAAAAAGGATGTCGGAACCTGTTACTCGTGCTGAAAGAAGTAAGGTTATGTCTGTTGATGAGTTTTTAAAGAGTACGGAAAGTGAAACTCAAAAATATGAGAGTGTAGTGTTTATACATGTGATGATTGACGAAAATTTTGCTGCAAATTTTGTTTAGAAGTTAAGAGATTCAGTGAATTTAACATTTAATTATTGTATATGTATTGGAGAAACCACATATAAGGACTTGTTTGTGTCTACTGACGTTGCAAATTTACAAATGAACTCGTATGGGCTAATAAATGATGAAGCTGCATATATAGTGTGCAATTTATATCCTTGGACGCTAAATTCGGTGACGTTTATAAATGAAAGTTATGGTGATAGAAAATTAGTCAACGATATAGTTAAGCAAGAGAGTTCATTGCCTCTGAGCATACTCGCATTTGATTAATGGAATTATATGATTAAATTATTTTGGTGAAAGCTTAGTTTTTTTGGCTCTTCATGTTGTATAATGTATTAAAACATTTCTTGTGTTGTATTTCTCTTGATTGCTTCAAAAATAAAATATTTTAAATAATGTAATAATAAAGAGTAAAATATATAAATAAATAAATCATATTTATAAATTTATAAATATATATATATATTAATTATTTTAATTTTTTATTAAACAGAAAAATTAAATTTTGGAAATATAAAGTACTAAATAATTTAATTTTTAAAAAATTAATAAATTTTATAAAATAAATTTTATTAATAAAACTATTAATTAAAAAGAAATAATAATAACTAATGATTTATAAAAAATTTTTTCATATTTCCAAATTAGGTATTCTTATAAATTTCTGTTGTAAAATAATCACTTTTATTCATTAAATATTAATTATTACACTTAAATTTTTCTTTACATAAATTTTTCATATATAATCTAATTTATTTAAATTATAATTTTATTCACTTATTTATTTTCTATTACTAAATTTTTGTTTATTATTAAATTATTTTTGTCTTATAAAATATTATAAATATAAGTTATTATTAATTAACTATATTACATTAAAATAAGTTAGAATATTATACTTAATTTCTAATACTCTCTCGTAAGCTTAATTATCTCATAATTTGACAAAACTTCATTCTTTTAAGTACCATCAGGGAATGTATTGCATTTCGGAACGTGGCGTATAAATAAAGATTTAATTCATAATTTAACGCCCCTCATTTTTTTTAAATAATTGCAAATGAATAAATAAACAAATAAAATTAGAAACAAATATAAATTGGTTAATTTTTTTTTTTTTTTTTTTAATTTAAACAAAAAAAAAATTTCTCATAAACACTATTAATTGTTAACATTAAAAAAAAAAAAAAAAATATTAATAAAAAATTAAATAAATAAATAATAAATTATAAAAACTTAAATTTATTTTATTTTTAATCATTAAAAAATGGAGAAAATTCCAAAACAATTGAAAAAAAGTGATACAAATAGAGGAAAGGAACAAATTATTATGAATAAAAAGTATAAATATAATTTATATCTTTTAAATTAAATATTATTAAATATTTTATTATTATTTTAACAAAAATATTAAAATATCTTTAAAATTAAATATTATTAAATATTTTATGATTATTTTAATAAAAAATATTTAAATATATCTTTAAAATTAAATATTATTAAATATTATTTTAACTAAAAGTGTTAAAATATTTATTTATAATTAATTATTATTAATTATTTTATTATTATTTTAACAAAAATATATATTTTCATTTGTATTTGAATTTAGAATATCATTGTTATTTATAAATTGAAGTATCTAGTTGTTTATTACTAACATTTTCATTATCATATGTATTATGTTTCTTATTTAAATAATTTATATCTCTTAGATTATTATTTTAATTATTACCAGAAAAATTAGTGTATTTATTTAAATTATTATTTGTATTATTATCTTTATTATTATTTATAAAATAATATATTTTTTCATTCTCTACTAAATTAATTTTATTTTTAACATTATATTGATTATTTCTATAATTTGAAATAGTATGTTGTGTATTATATTGATTAATATTATTATTTATAATGTTATAAACAGCTTTTTTATAATTGGTATTATTATTTTAATTAGGATTGTTATTTGAATAATCTCTATTAGCATTATTGCCGTCATTAATAATATTGTCATGATTACTATTATCATTATAATAATTAATATTATTGTCATGTACATTATCTTCCTTTAATTTCATAAAATGGAATTAAACTTTAATATTCAGGAGGAGATATCATAAAGAATAGAATTATTAATACCACTATGTGGAATACGATTATTAATAAAATTAATAGTGTTTATGGCATCTTCCCAAAAGGCATGATTTAATTTTACTTCTTCTAAAATAGCTAATGCCTTTTGGATTAATTTATCACGTAATCTTTGAATCCTACCATTTTGCTGCCGTGAATAAGGAATGGAAAATTCATGTACAATGCCATTATTATTACAGAATTCCTCAAAGGTGCTATTCCTAAATTCAATATTATTGTCTGTACCAAGATATTTGATTGTTTTATTAAAAATATTTTTTTACTTTATTATATCATGAAATAAATTTATTGAATACTTCACTCTTTGATTTTAGACAAATAATCCACCCAAATCTTGAATAATCGTCCAAAACTAATATGAAATACCTGTTTCCTCATATTGATTCTTTATTTATAGTTACCGTGTCCATGTAAATTCTTTCGAAAGGTTATTTTGCTCTATTATTATTTTGTTTAAATGGAAAATCTTTTAATTTTGCTTTGGTATATATTTCACATGGTTGTTTGGTGTTTATTTTTGTTAATATTTTTCTTAAGTTATTTATGTTGAAGTGGTCAAGACGTTTATACCACAAGTATAAACTTTCACTATCTTCATAGGCTATATAATTGCATACACCATTATTTCTTGGAAAAGTAATTTTTCTTCTTGACGTCCAAATTGCATAAGTTTTAGTATCATTGGAACAAGCTGTACATATCTTATTATTATTTTTATTATAAATTGAATCATGATTTTAATTATCATTATTGAAAAATATCGTTTTAAAGTGATTATTTATTAAACAATCCACAAACATTAGATTTCTTTTGAACTCTGAAATGAAGAGAACATTTTTTATTGAAATTTTATTATCCTTGATATATATCCATTAAATTCACCTATATACTTTAAATTTACATAACCAGAGTTAGCAAAAAAAAATTTTTTTTATTGAAATCTCTTTTGTTGTTATCTAGTAGATTCAAATTTCATCTCCTGTCACATGGTATATAGTACCAGAATCCAAAGTTCATAGAAAATTTTAAGGCTAGCACCATAAATTTTATTTGTATCTTCACACCTGATAGGTGTATTATTAATAAAATGATTTTTTCTATTAAAGGTAAGTATAAATATATTACTATATGAATCAATATTGATTTATTATTATCTTCAAAAAAATGATTCATATGTTCATCTTTGTATTCTTCATTAACTTGTGTATTTAGTGACATGCCTCACTTTATTTTAATCTTTGTTATTATTTTTTTTGTGGTTATCTTCATTATTCTTTTTGTATCTACTGTTCAGAAGAATAGTGACCTTTTTTTCCACAATTTCAACATACTTTTGAATTTTTATCTTGTTTTCTGAGTTTAATTTGATAATTTTTATTTCTAAAATGCTTTTTATTATATTTAAAATAATTACTTTTATGTAATTTATTAAAATTTGATTTGATATAGTTTTCATTATTTTTTATATCATTAGAATATATATTGACCTTTCTCAATGGATTTTTAGTTTCAGTAAACAAGTTATCAAGGTTACTAAGTTGACTGTTCGAACTATTTTTTAATCTTCTTTTAGTAAGTTTTATGAGCCTTTGGTTTATTTTAAAATGTAATTCAGAAAACTTATCGGATGTACCTTAAATTAAATAAATATTTTATATAATATTAAATAAATTATTAATTATATTTAAGTATAGGAATGTTATATATGTTAAATAAAGATTATATTAATTATAACTTAACTAAGAAAATATAATTATTTTTAACTAAATAATTATATATTCTTAAAACAAAATGTTAAGATTCATAATTATTTTAATGGATTACAACAATAGCACTTTCAAAAATAATATACACATATAAAATATTATTATTTAATTATTGGTATTTATTTATTTACTTTACATAGATTATAAGATTATATATGATTATTATAATGATTTTTAAAAAAAAAAAAAAAAAAAAAAAAAAAAAATATTATTATAAAAATAAAAATTATTATAAAGAATTACTACTTAAAGAAAATATTCTTCGAAAAATAACTAAAAAATTTTACATGTTTTTATTAATTATAACAATTAAATAAAATTAAAATAAATTATTATTACACAAAAAATTTTATTATTCAAATAAGAAATTCAATAATTAAAATTTAAGTTTTGTAGAATTTTTTATTTTATATTTAAATAATTAGTTTTATTAATATTAATACTAATAATTAATATTTTTGTTTTAATTTAATTAGTTTTGGTTATGGTTATTGAAGAATTATCTTTTTAGGACATGTGATCCTTCATCCCATCTACTACTCGAAAACACTCCGTAAAGCTGAAGTGAATTATATTCTATTACAGAGAATGAATTATTAGCCATTAAGACTGAATTCATAGAATGACGACACAGCCGATGCCCTCTCAAGAGCTGAAACTGAAAAAATTTTGGTGAAATAGATTGCTAAGACCGGACCAGATGGTAAGATTTAATGAAGTTGATGGAGAAACCAGCTACTTAGCTTTAGCTATCAACTTTGTAAACGATATATCAAGCAGGCCAACCGACAAAATAAGATGGCACAAGAGATAATCAAGAACTTAGTTGAGAGCAATAGAAATAACTGCAACAAGAAGCATTGGCTAGAAGCAGATGGTCTTCTAGTTAGAAAAGAAAACCCAGAGTAAGTATACATACCCATATTACTTAGAAAAACACTAATACAATTAAACCACAACTCGGAATACGCCGGCCACTTAGGAAATGATAAAACAACAGACTTAGTTACTCGTAATTTATACTGGCCAAAAATGAGAAAAGATATTTCATGCTACGTTAAAGATTGTAAAATTTGTGCTACTCAGAAGGATGAAAGACACAAAGAATTTTGGACCACAGTGAGGATACCAATTGCTAAATTACCATGGCAAAAAGTACAACTAAATTTCATTAATGGACTTGCCAGTAAAGAGTAAGGCAAGAACAGCAAATGGGGTATTCATGGGAAACAAAAAGGACTGGTTGCATTTTGGTGTGCTGTGATAAACTAACCAAAATGATTCACCTATGGGTATTTAAACATGTGCCTAATGCGATAGAGACAGCTGAAGTGTTCCTGAGAGATATATTTAGACACCACGGATTCCCAAAAGTAATAACAGCAGGAATATGTTGCATTTTGGATCATTTCATTTCAGAAAGTAATTTATAAATAAAAATTTAAATCGTAATTTATCGCCCTACATTTTTAATTTTTTTTTAAATAATTGTAAATAAATAAATAAATAAAACTAGAAATAAATATAAATGGATTTTTTTTTTTCTTTTAAATTTAAAACATCAAAAAAATTTTCTTCATAAACACTTTATTTATAATTGTTACTTTTAAAAAAAAAATAAATTAAATAAAATTAATAATAAAAATTTAAATTACATAAATAAATAATAATTTAAAAAAATTAAATATGTTTTATTTTTAACCATTAAAAATTGGAAAATTTCCAAAAAATTAAAAAAAGTGAAACATATAAAGCATGAAAGCAAATTATTATAAATAAAATATATACATATAATTTATTTTTAAAATTAAATATTATTAAATACTATTTTATTATTATTTTAACAAAAAAATATTAAAATATATTTTTAAAGTATATTCAATTGCCATGGGAGCTAGTACGTATCTCATTGGGTTAGTTTATACTGGACTCGCTTCAAAGGGAAGAGGGTGGTACACATCGGACTCGCTTCAAAGGGACTGAAAATAAGGGTGGTACACATCGGAAGAAAAAAAAATTGTTATTAGTGCTAATTATTTTTAATTTCCATTGTCATAATTATTTTAATTAATGGAAAATTAAAAAAAAAAAAAAAATTTCTTTTGGTAATAATAAATTTAGAATAATTTAATTAAAATATTAAAATATTAAATTTTAAAATTTTATAGTAATAGTTAAAATTATAAATAAAAACCTTATAAAATATAAAAATTTGGTATGTATATATATATCAAATTTTTTGTCAAGATAAATCATACATATTAATTAGTGGTGGCTATTTTATTTTAATAGATTAAATATGAAAGTACCATAACTATAAATTCAATTCTAAGTTTAAAAAATTCTTAATCCGCTTTAATTGAATTTTATTAAATTAAATATTTTTATTAAAGATGTTTAAAATACTTAATTATAACATTATGAATAAAAAAAATATAATTATAATATATTTTTTATCTTGTTTTAAAAATGATTAAATTAATTATGTTTAAAGAAGTTTTCTTAATATGAATTCATTAAAATGATGTTCAAAATTTTAGTATTATAACTATTCTTTATTTAATATATTTATTATAAATATTTAAATAGGAAAATTATAATCTAAATTCTAAAGGACAATATTTATTTATTTACTTATCTATATTTATTTCTATTTATTTATTATTTATTATTATTTATTATTTATTATTTATTATTTATTATTTATTATTTATTATTTATTATTTATTATTTATTATTTCATTATTATTCAAATTGTTCTTAAATTTTTTTGTTTGTTTTTTTATTCAATATATTTATTAGGTCTTATATATATTTATTAAGTCTTATATATATTATGAATTGGAAAAAATGTATACAAAAATGATCATATTTAACTGGTATTTTAAAACGATAATCATTTTACGCAATTTTTTTTTTTTAATGAAATTTAATTGAATAAAAACCATTTTATACATTCGATCAATATATTCCAACATATATTTAAATATAATAATTTAATTAAATATATATATTTTATTTTTCTATCCACTTAAAATTATTATAATTAAAAAAAAAAAAGAAAAGAAATAAAGTTTTTATATAACTTTTAAATTACTTATATACCGTTTTTTTTTTTTTTTTTTTTTTGTAGTACAAAAAATCAATTTATTTATTCGTTATTATTCTAAAAATAGTTTAAATTTTATTAAAGTTTATTAATGGAAATTTTATAAAAGAACAAAATAAATTAAAAATAAAAAGAATATATTAAATAAACTTCTTTTTTTAATTACATAAAATAGATTACCAATGATCATAAAAATAAAAAATGATACTTTTTATTTAATTAAAAATTATTTTATTTAATGAAATTTAGTTTAAAATTTTGGATGGATGTAATAATAAATATAGAATAAAATTTTATATAAATAAAAAAAAAAAAATATATATATATATATACTGTTTTATTATTAAAAAATAGTTTTTATATTTTAAATTCAAATAATAATAATAATAATTAATCAATTAATCAATTAAGATTAAAAATAAAAATATTAATAAAAATTAAAAAATAATTTTATTTTTAAATTTTTAAAATTTTTAATAAAATATCTTTAAATATGAATAAAAATAAATATAATACTAATAATATTATTATTAATTGGTTAGCAATATTATTTAATTATGAAATAAAATTTTATTGATAAAGTAATTTATTGTTTTAATTAACCTAAATATCTATTCTATAGTATGATTATATATAAATTTATAATTATGTATATTTAATAATATCTTAAATTCTATATAATTAAAAAAAATTTTTTTTTTTTTTTTTTTGTATTTGGTTACATATTTGATGAATAAATTCCTAACACTGCTAATATTCTATTTAGTTTAATTTTTTTTTTTATCAACTATTAATTTTTTTAATAAAAAATTATTTTATATAATAATATAAATATATGAATAAATAAATAAAAAATTCTAATGTTATTATTTGGTATTAATTAATAAATTGTAACAATACTAATAATTATATTCATTAAGTGGTTTATTATTTTTTTCCTAATCAATATTATAATAATTATTATTATTACTAAATTTAATTATGAAATCTCCTTTTCTATTATTTTGATCAAGAAAACTAAGATGTTGTTGTTGACTTTGACTTTGGTCTTGATCTTGATAACTATTTGTAAAAGATTCACTAATATTTGTATTTTGATTTTTGTATTTTGTTTCATTTTGATTTTTATTACTATAGGTAGTTGTTGGTAGTGAAGTTTCTTCACTATAGGAAGAACTATAAATTGTTTCATTCCTTGACAGTAAAAGTAAAATTTGATCAATAAATATCATATAGTATTGAACGTTGTTGATTGATATCTTAATTTCATCAAAGGCGAAATTTAAGTTTCGGTATTTATATATATTATAATAATAAAACTTTATACAAATAGTAATACAAATTAGTGGTAAGAAAATTAAACTTATAATTACAGAAATATAAATTCTATATTGCGATATCGTTTTAAACTTTTTAATGAATCCTGAGGGTGAACGACCTAGAGTTTTAAGATTCTTTTTTAAAACATAATATACCGAAAAATCATAAACAAGTGATGCACAAATAATTATTAATTGAATGATCCAATACATGCAATAAAAGTCATTAATTCTTTTTCGGTTGTACATACCATTTTCATATAATTCTGTTGGACTTAATGTAAAATGAAGTATAATCAATGTTAATTTTGTTAAATTAAATATTCCACAGGAGATATACACATACCACATCATTTTCTGACCCTTTGCTAATGCTCTTGTTCGAATTAATGGATACCAATCTCCAACAATTTCACCAACATGCCAAAAAGCACATCCTATTTGTCTTGTTATAAACCATCTTAATGGATTCATTTCTGGTGTTGGGGATAAAAAGCTACAACTACTTTCTGAAAAAGTTTTATAAAAACTATTATTAGTGTAGTAATGAGACATTATATTTAAATCACCTAATTTATCTAAAACATCACCAAGTGCACTATATATATAGAGAGAGAGAAAAAATATATAAAATTTAAATTTTTATTTTTATTTTTATTTTTATTATTATTTTAAAAATATATATATATTGAAATAAAAAATTCAAATTTATATACTATTTATTTTTTTGTTTCTTATAATAAATTAAATAATATTTTATATATATATATATATATATATATATTATTGATTTATTTATTTTATTTTATTTTATTTTATTTTATTTTATTTTATTTTATTTTATTTTTATTTTTTTTTTTTATTTTATTTTATTTTTTTAATATCTTACCGTAAAATATAATGAATTAACACAATTTTCATAATTGGTTTTTTAAAATTAAATTTATATAATATAAATATTAGTATCGTCCAGTAAAAAAAAGCAAATTGTATTGGTTTATTAATTGCATAAGCTGATGTTCTAATATCTTCTATTATATATTCTACTTTTTGTTCGTCATCAAGGGAATTTAAATAATTTATATAACAAGTAAAGTTAGTTCCTCTACTCCTTAACCATTGGAAATATGTTGCCTCCGTTTCATTTTCAATAAAATATTTTCTTTGTGATTGTAAAGATAAGATATCATTTTCACTTAACATTTATATATTTCATATATAATAGCCAAAAATGAGATAAGGCAATTATTTTAAAAAAAAATTGTATATTATAAAGGAAATTTAATGAATAAATAAACAAAATTTATATTGTTATAATATTTTTTTTAATGTGTATAAAAATATTATAATTTTATATTTAACTATAATTTTGATTGAATGTTTATTTATTATTAAAATTTATTTTTAAATTTAAATTTAATATATAAAATAAAAAGACACTTTTTTCATTATATCAATAAAATGAAAATAATTATAATAATGGATATATAACAAATAACTACACTTTTAAAAATAGAATAGAAAAAAAAAATAATAATAAATAAATAAAATATAAAAACGAATAAAAATAAAAATATTTTTAATTTTTAATTTATAAAATATTTAATTTTATTTTTAATTTTTCTTTAATAAAATTTTAATAGAAATTTTGTAATAATTTTTATTTATTTATTTATTTATTTATTTATTTATTTATTTATTTATTTATTTATTTATTTTGTAATATATATATTAGTGTTATATATATTATAATACTTATTAAAATGATATAATTTTTCAATTTTTTATGTATATTATTATACATAAAAAAATATGTATATTATTATTCATTTTTATGTTTTAAATAAATGGAATAAATTGATTATTAACCAATAATTCGATTTTTAAAATGTATAAAATTTCCATAAAATTTCCATTAAGTCTATTTATAAACTAACGAAAAATATTAAGTGAATAAATAAATATATATTTAAATAAATAAATATATTGATTCGAATAATAATAATCCTAACTATGATTTTTTTTTTTATTATAATAATTTTTTATTTTCTTTATACCACATTTTAATATAATATTGTGATGAAAATATAAGTAAATAAACCAATATACATTTAAATAAATATATTTAATCTAATAAATAATAATTGTTATTACAGCATGTGTATTTTTAATAAATAATCACATTGGATTATAAGCATTTAATAAATTTTATTTTGTTTTATATTATTTCAAAATGAAGTTTAAAATTCTAAATTGAAATAATTTTTATTTATTTCATTCTGATATATCCCTGGTTTGAGGAAGTATTGTTGGGATTAATATATTAAATTTATTAAAGTATTATTAAAATATTTATTTAATTTTATTATTATGATTACATATATTTATTCAAGTAGAATTAATTATTCTTGAATATTCATTTAAAACTATCTAACAACTTTCTCATACACTTCTCTTAATTCGGATAAATGTTTTATTTTTATGTTATTTAATTATAATTAACTATTTAATTACTTTTTCTTGTAATTAAAATAAACTATTTAATGAGTTTTTATGAAAAGTATTATAAATATTAATAATTATTATTTAAGGAAATATTTATTAACTAAATAAATATATATATAATGATACAATTTTATATATATATTTATACAATTTTATATTTTAATGATACAATTTTTTATAGTAATAAAATATGTTATTTTTTTTTTATATAATTATTAATAAAATGTATTTATATTATTATTTTTTATTTTTTATTTTTTTGTTTTGTTATGTTATTTTTTTTTTATATAATTATTAATAAAATATATTTATATTATTTTTTATTTTTTATTTTTTTGTTTTGTTAAACTTTTATTTTTTATTTATAATTATTATTTATGATTTTATAATAAATATCATATTATGAAAAATAATACAAAATAAAAAATTATTCAATAGTTTTTATATTTTGTTAATAATTTTTATTATTCAATTCATTATGTTATGTAATGTTATTTACTTATTTATTTACTTATTTATTTATTTAATTACTTATTTAATTACTTATTTATTTATTTACTTATTTATTTATTTATTTTTTATTGTGTTTTATTTTGTACTATAAAATTTTATTAATAATTTTTATATTTATTATATCATTTTATTTTAAAATTTTCTATTGATTAATTTATTATTTTATTTTCTTTTTTTTTTTTTTTATTGAATAATTACTTATTTTAATTTTTGAATAATATATTATGAAAAACAAGACAAAATATGTAATTGTTCAATAATTTTTGTAACATATATTTTTAATTATTTATATCTTTTTTTTTCTTATTATTATTATTTGCTATATATATTAAATGTTTATAATTAATATATATAAAACTACTTCAACTTTTATTTATAACTTATATAAATGGTTGTATAACTATTTATACAACTATTTATATTTTTTCTGTTATTATAAAAAATATAATATTGGAAGTTTTATATATATAAATATTTATAATTAATATATAACTATTTCTACTTCTATTTATAATATATATAAATAGTTAAATAACTATTTATATATTTACTTTTTAATATATAATTATTCTATTATATTCTTTTTTTTTAAAAAAAAAAAAAAAAAAAGAATATATATATATATATATATAAATGATAATAATCATTTTATTATTATATCTATTATATCTATATAAATGTAATCTTTATTATATAAATTACATTTCCAATAATATCATCAATGATATTAATATATTGTATTTAAGCTTTATATTACTTTATATAATAGTATTAATTATTTTCAATATAAAGTATGTATTAATATTATTGTACTTTATATAATAGTATTAATTATTTTCAATATAAAGTATGTATTAATATTATTGTTATTAACTACTATTTTAGAATTGATATTTATTATCAATAAATGAACTTAATATTCCATAATTTGGACTAACAATATTACTTATATTATCATTACTGTTGCTGTAGTTATATGATATATTGTTGTCATTGATAATGTTATTATTTTGATTATGATTATCTTCATTATTGTTGTTTACATTATTGATTTCATAATTTACGTTATTTTCATTTTTCTTTACTTCATTGTAACTATTACTTTTGCTAAGTTTATTATTGACTTTATGGGTTTTCGAAGGTGTAGAATATCCATTGTTTTTATAGATAAAACTAGTGTTAATGTTAACTAGGGTGGCTGGAGTGGTTGGAGTGGTTGGAGTTGATGGACTGGATAGATTGGTTGGGGATAATGGACTTCTAGGAATAGTAGAGAAAGAATTATATTCTAAAATGTTATTGCCAATTAAAGTAGAATTACTGTTGTTAATGATACTACTGAAGTTTAATTTAGTAGCACTACGACTAGGTTTCATAGAAGAGTAGTTGTTGCTACTTGAAAGCATGGAAATTTTGGTAGATTTGTTGGATGAACTAATTAATAAAATTTGATCAATGAAAATCATAAAGTATTGAACATTATTAATTGATTGTCTAATCTCATCAAATGAAAATTCTAAATTATGATAACCATATTTATAATAATAATAATATTTTATAATAATGGTAACAGAAACAATTGGTAAGAAGATAACACATACAACAGCAGAAACGAGAATTCTGAATTCTGAAATACTCTTAAATTTCTTTAAGAAACCATGTTCCATTTGATTTATACGTGAGAAACTCTTCTTTATAATATAATAAACTGAATAATCGTAAATTACAGAGGTATAAATAATTGCAAGTTGAATAATCCAATAAGTAAAATAAAATAAATCAACTTTAGCCTTATCATAGGCACCATTTTTATCATATAACTTTGTTGGACTAAGAGTATAATGATACAATATTAATAAAACTTTTGAAAAATTAAATAATCCACATGTTATATAGACTACTTTAATTGATTTATCTCTAGCAACAGCTTTTGTACGAAGTAAAGGATACCAATCAGCAACAATCTCACCTAAACACCAGAAAATACAACCGATCTGTCTTGTTAAAAACCATTTAAATGGATGCATTTCAGTTGATGGAGAATCATATTTACAATTATTACCAACAATTTTTCCATTAGCATCAAAGATTGGAACATTGGAATAATAATGGTTAAATAAATCACCAAATTTATTAATGATGTCACCTAAAGTACTGTTTTTTTATAATAATAGAATTTATAATTATTAAATTTAAATAATTTAATTAATACTTTATTTATTTTATATTTTTTAATATAATTTTTTTATATTTTTTTTATTTCATATATATATATATATATATATATTTTATTATTATTATTATTTTTTTTTTTTTTTTTTGAATAATTATTTCATACTAATTTTTTTCTTTTTTTTTTAAATATTTACCGTAAAATAAAATGAACAAGAATAATTTTCATGATTGGCTTTTTAAAATTAAATTTATGTAAAATAAATATTAATAAAGTCCAGTAGAAGAAAGTAAATTGAAATGGTTTATGTAAGGCATAAATAACAGTTCTAATTATATCAATATTGTTGTTTAACTTTTGTTCATTATCAAGACTGTTTAAATATTCAACATAACATGTAAAATTTGTTCCTTTACTTCTTAACCAATCAAATAATGATGCTTTAGCTCCATTTTCAATGAAATATTTTCGTTCTGATTGTAATTCTATCAATTCAGTTGGAGTTAACATCTTGTTTTTTAAATATCTATTTCTTTTTCTTTTTCTTTTTCCTTTTTTTTTAAAAAAAAAAAATATCTATTTCTTTTTTTTTTTTTTTTTTTTTTTTTTAACTATATGTATATATATATATTTTTTTTAATTATATCTATATATATGTTTATATATATATTATGATTAATGGAAAAAAAAAATTATATTCCTCAATATCTCCTATAATTATTCCTATTATATTTTAATTTTCCTATAAAATTTTATACAAAAATATTATAATTTTTATAATTATCTTATTTTCAAACTTATAACTTTTCCATATCTGTTCTCTAATATTTCTTATATACTTGATCTTTATATTTTAGAAATTATACGAAAAAAATTGAATAAATATTGCCTTATATATAATTTTTTATTTTTAACTATTATTAATATTTTATATATAATTTAATTATTTATATATATATTAGTGATTAAATAAAAACAAATTTCTTTTTTTATTAATTAAACACTAATTTTAATAATTTTAATATAATTTTTACCCACTTTAATTAATAAAAAAAAAAAAAAAAGAATAAAAAAATACCACAAATTTCATATTTTCTAATTATTTTACTTTTTCATTTAAATTAAATTTCAATAGTATAATTAATCCAAATACATTGAAATACTAAAAAATAGTATTAAATTATACTTTAATGAAAAATAATATACATATATATATTTTAATATAAAATATATATATAATAGTAAATTAATTAAGCAATAAATGATAATTTATTATAAAAAAAAAAATAGTAATATTATATATTAAAAAAATAATATTAATAAACTAAAATTAAAAATAATTTTAAAGTAAAGATTTTGTTCCTTTAAAAAATAATATTTATTCAATTAATGCTATATTAACTAGTTAATTAAAAACTATTAAAAAAAAATTAAAATCGACACAAAAACTTTATTATAATATATAAGGTTGTTTATTTTTAATTTATTTGTTAAATTTTTTATATTTATTTATTATTTTAATATCTATTTTAATTTATTTATATTTTTTAGTTTTTTTTACTTTTTTCATTAATTCTTAAAGCTTTATCATTTTATAACTTTTTCAAATTTTTAATCAAAAATTTTAATAAATCACAAATAAACCACAATGAGATAATATGATATTATTTAATAGACTAATAAACTAATAATAAAATAGTAAAGAACTATCATTAATAAAAAATTATCTTAAATAATGTAAAAAAAAAAAAAAAAAAAAAAAAAAAAAAAAAAAAAATGATGTAAAATAAAAATTGATGTTAAAATATTTTTTCTGTTAATTATTTAACAAGAAAAAAAAAAATTTTTTAATAAAAACTTTATATAATAATATTTTAATATATATATACAAAAAAAATATATTTCAGATAACTATAAATATTTATTTACTTTTTTTATTTCCTGTTATCACAACACTTTGGTATGCTTTGCATAAGTGGATACTATATCTTTATACCCATTTTATTACTTTATATATTTCATTAAAAAAAGAAAAAAAATTTCAAAGAAAACATAATATATATTTAAAGCACATCACAGTTTTCTATTAATATTCTTTTAACCATCAGTAAAATAATGTGATATAATATTAATTTATTTTGAATTATTAAATTATTTCTATATAATAATTATAAAATAAATGATATTTTTAATATTTAATTAGTATTAAAGAAAAGTTCTATTGTATTTTTTTAAAAAAAAGAAAAAAAATTATTATTATCTATTATTACTGCTATTAGTTTTTAATAGTTTTTATTAATTGCTTATATTATTTTAACTATTATTATTATTATTATTATTATTATTATTATTATTATTATTATTATTATTATTATTATTATTATTATTATTATTATTATTATTATTATTATTATTATTATTATTATTATTATTATTATTATTATTATTATTATTATTATTATTATTATTATCATTATTATTATTATACCTATTATTATTATTATTATATTATACCTATTATTTTTTATTATTAGTTTTGCTAATTATTTTAATTATAATAATTATTAAAATTTATTGTTTATTATTAATAATTATTAAAAATGCTTTTAATATTTAATTAATAATTATTACTATTATTATATTTAATAGATTAATATCATATTCTTGAAATATTTAATATAAATAACAATTTAATCTAAATTAAATATATAAAATATTTAATAAAATTCACAAATATAGTTAAAAGTCATAATGATTTATAATTATGTCAATTTTATTAATAAATTTTTTTATTAAATTTTTTTAATGTATTTTAAACCTATTTAGAAAGAAGATTTAATTCATATATAAAGAAGACGTTAATATTAAAGATGATTTTTTTAATAATAAATATTAAATTTTATTCAAAATTGACCAAAAATAAAACATAAATTTTTAATATTTATAAACTATTAATTTTAAGATATATATTGATGAAAGTTTTAATTTAAAATTTAATAAAATTCAGCAATTTATTTATTTATTTATCTATTTATTTATTATTTATTTATTATTATTTATTTATTTATTTATTTATTATTATTTATTTATTTATTTATTTATTTATTTATTTATTTATTTATTTATTTATTTATTTATTTATTTATTTATTTATTTATTTATTTATTTATTTATTTATTTATTTATTTATTTATTTATTTATTTATTTATTTATTTATTTATTTATTTATTTATTTATTTATTTATTTATTTATTTATTTATTTATTTATTTATTTATTTATTTCATAATATTTAAAATTTCAAATTTCGTAAATTATTTTCTATTTTAATATCCTTAACAAATTTTTATAATAGAGATTAATTGGTAACGAATTAAAAACAATGAAATAATTAACTTTTTAATTTATTTGTAAAGAAATTGATTATAATGATTATAATCTCTATGTTCCTTATTGACCATTATTGAAATTCATATATATTAATTTTAATCCTCTTTAATTTAATAGAGTTTTATATATAAAATACTAATAATTAATAATTCTAAATATTAAAATTAAATAAATTTATATATGTTTAAATTTTAATTATTTAGGTTAATTAAATAGAATTTTATTGATTTATAAAATATATTAATAATTTTATATTTTAAAGTTATTAATAAAAATAAATATATAAAATAAAAATGTTTTTGAATTATTTATTATAAATGATCATGATTCATGATTGTTAAGCATGATTTAAATTCTAATTTATTAATTGAATAGATTCTGTTTGTGATAATTAATATTAATAATGAATAAAACTTTTACTAATGTTTTGATTTACAATTTTTTATAATTTCCAAAATTTAATAAAAAATTATAGTATATTAAATTTAATATTTTTATAATGAAAAATGAAAATTGACTTGTTATATATATAGAAATTAATCCATTTTAAAGTTAAAATATCACAAAAAAAAATATTTAATGATTATTTTTTGTAATAAATATTATGGCCAATATTCATTTTTAATAATAATTAATCTTAAATATATATAAATAAAATATATAAAGCTAAAATTATAGATATAAAATGAGACTTGGAAATATTTATTTTTTTAACTAATTAATAAATAATTAAATAAATAATAAAAATCATTTTTGAAATAAATAAGTCTCTAAATATTTTATTATAAAATATTTTATTATAAAATATTTTTAAATAAATAAATAATAAATAGTATATAATAAATAATAAACTAAATATTTTATTATAAAATATTTTATTATAAAATATTTTTAAATAAATAAATAATAAATAGTATATAATAAATAATAAACTAAATATTTTATTATAAAATATTTTTAAATAAATAAATAATAAATAATAAATAATAAATAATAAATGATAAATAAATAAATAAATATTTTATTTTTCTAATTAAACAAATTGAATAATTAACACTAATTTTTTATTCAGAATAAATATAAATATTTCAAATATTAAGCAGTAAAAAAAATATTTTCATATATATTTCATATCTTCATATTACAACAATTAATGTATTAATATGGAATATATATTTTAAGAAATAAATAATTTAAAAAAATATGAAAATATAAATTCATAAACAATATTATAATTATCATTAATATATGATATAAGGGATTTAGTTATCATATTAATTGTATTTTTTTTTTCTTAATATGTACAGTATTCTTTATTAATTAATTAAATAGTAAATAAATTAACAAATAAATAAATAAATAAACAGATAAATAAATAAATACTTTTTTTAATTAAATAATTTATAATTAATAAATAAATAAATAGACAAATAAATTTTTTTAATTAAAAAATCTAATACAAAATAGATTTTTAAATATTAAAAAAAAGTTTTCCTTTTTTTTTTTTTTTTTTGAATATTACTATAATTTAATAAATTTATTAATTAAAAAAATAATATTTATAATAATAATAATAAAATAATTACATGATAATATAAAAATATTTTAAACAAATGAGGATTCCATTTTAAACAAATGAGGATTCCATTTTAACTTTTTTTTTTTTTTTTTTTTTAAATTTTAAAATAATAAAATTTTAAATATAAGTATTAACATTAAAATAGAAATGTTTAAAAGTTAATTTTATTATTATTATTATTTTTTTTTTTTTTTTTTTTTTTCATTTAACAAAAAAAACAAATAAAAAAAATAATTTTTTTATATATATATTCAATTTATTATATTTATTAATATTTATAGCATTAAAGATTTTTTTTTTTTTAATAATAAATTCTATTGTTGGCAATATTATAATAGGAAAAATAAATTAAGATCATGGATATTCCAAAAAAAATTTTATTAGAAAAAATTATTAATATTATTAATTATAATGGAATAAATGGATTAATTAGATATATAAGGGATAATGATATTAAGATTGAAAATTTAAAAAGTACATATGATGATGATGACATTTTAATAAAATCTATTATAAATAATTTTTCCTTGGAAGTCGTAAAGTATATTATAATAAATGCTAAATACAAAACATTGAATTATTTAATAAATAGTATTGTTTCTGGACCGAAAACACCACTCACTTTAGCAATAGAACTTGGTAATATTGAATTGGCAGAAATCTTAATAACATATGGCGCAGAAATCAATGAAAGTATTAAACTGCTATCTTCAACTGGAGCTATTGACAAATTATTTAAATGTAGTCATTCCTACTACATGTTAAAAAAAGGTATTCTCATAACAAATAATTTTATCATTGAGTTAATAGAAAGACATAGAAATAATTTTTTAAAAATTTTATTTAATGATTATATTTTTGATAATACTTTTATTTTGAAGTTACTTACTATATCCAATGAGAAAAAGAAATTATCAAAAAATAATTTATATGATATATTAAATAAAGAAAGGGAGAAAATAGTAATTAATAAAGAAATGTATGATAGTGCAATTTGTAATAGTAATTATGTAGCTCTGAACATTTTGTACAATAATGATATAAGAAGTAAGGATATTCGATTAAACGAAATATTTAATAGAGTAAATATATGCAATAGTGATATTAAAAAAGAATTTATAAAAAATATTAAAAGTAAACAATTGAAATTTATTAATGAGGAAGAGGATTTTGTAAAAAAACTAGAAAATTATATTATCAATATGAATGAAAATGAAATATCTAATACAATAGAAGAAACAAAGCAATTAATGCAAAATTTAATAAAATCGAATAATAATATTAAACTAGAAAAGATAGTACAAAAAGTGAAGAATAGGATAGAATTCAATAAATATATGTATGAATTAGCTTTTAATAATGGCAATGATAGTATAATAAATATTCTTTTCACTCATGATAAAAGAAATAGGGATACATTATTGAAAGAAGTATTTCAAATCATAGAAAAGCTAGAATCCAACGAAAAGAAAATTTCTTATGTTAATAAAATTGAAAATGGTGAGATAATGATTCAAGCGGATGGATTCTACTTAAATAATTTACTTCATAGTGAAGAAATAAGAAAAGTAATAAAAGAAAATATTAGAACGAATAAGATTCTAGAATTAAAGAGTTATTTGGAAAAAAATAAAATATTATTGAATTATTTTAATAGTAGTCATTTTGATTTACTTATTTTTGCTATTGAAAATGATGCCTCCATTAGAATGATTAAATTTTTAGTTAATTATTATTCATTACTAGATTACTATATTTATGATGAAATTAATGAAAAATATAAATCTCCATTATCTTGTGCTATATCAAATAGTAAATTTTTCATTTTCAAGTTATTATTAAAATTTGGTGCTAATATAGAATATAATATTCATGATTTGGATCTTCTTTCTAAGCTTGACCAAGAAAATATATTAAGTAGTAGAAATTTAAATTTTATTTTGAGTAATAATTTTTTAGCTATAAAAAATATTATTTCAAAACTAATAAAAGATAATAAATATTTAATGATGAAACAAATTTTTGAATATTTTATTTTTGATCCTATATTTATTTCATCTCTTTTATCAATTTATAAGAATCAAAGACCTCTATCCAATTCACAACTAAATAGTATGATTTTGAAAGAAAAACGTAAAATAAATATGGAATATGATTGGTTTTACAATGCTATTTGCTTCGATAACGAAGAAGCATTAAAATTACTTCATTATTATGGTGATTATGATTCTATATCAAAATTTACAGATTATGAAAAATGCAATTTATTAGATGAGGCCATGGATCATGATAATTTCAAATTTATTTTAGAATTAATAGGAAATGAAAATTTCAATTTTAATTATGGACTTGAACTATTTCTTTCTAATAAGTATTTATCTAAGAAAAAGTTGAAATATAAATTAAAAAATATAAAGTTTATTATTAATAAGCTATTTCTAACTAATAAACTATTAAATTTTAAGATTGTTAATTTCGAAAAAATTTTAATAAATCTTAGTAAAGTCATAAACAGTTTAAATGAAAAAGAGGTTGAGTATTTAAGTGTTATAGATTTATTCATTAAATCCTCTTTCAGTCATAAAACATTTAATTTTAATAAGATTAATATTGAAAGAATTACATTTTTACTCTGTGATTATAAATATCAAAATGTTCCTGTTCTAAATTGTTTTCTAATGAATTTGTTTGACAATGAAAATTTTGATATTAAATGCATTCAATTAGATAAAATTTTAACATTTTTAAAAAATTTGGAACCCCAAGATAATAAAATATTATCAAATTTAATGCTAGAAAAAATTATGAATCATCCTACTTATGATTACAAATTAATTAATTTTGATTATGTACTATCTTTCATAAACCAATGTAATAATTATAAGCTCATAGGAAAGTGGATTGACAAATCTTTTGATCATGAATCCTTCACTATTGAAAATTGCAATATTAAAAAAATATTACAAATTTTAAGTCAATTGGACAATTCTATTTCAGTTATAAATTCGTTTATAATGAAATTAATGAATAGTTCTCAATTTAATTTAGTTTTTATTTCATTGGAAGATCTCGTACTACCAATAATTAAAATTAATAATATTGATCTTTTTAAACTTGTTATAGAAACAATTTTTAATCACAAAACTTTTGAATTCGAGCAAAAAATTAAGGAATTAATGATAGTTGCTTATAAAATTAAGGAAGAAACAACCTATTTTAATATTTTCATTCAAAATATATTTAATAATGAAAAATTAATTATAAGTTCACAATTCGTAGAAACGATTCTTTTAATAGTTTGTAAAATGAATGATGAAGCTTTTGTGAAATTAATTATTGAAGATATATTTTCATCGAGGAGATCATTGAATTTAAAAACTCTTAATTTTGAAAAAATATTATTATTTGCTAATAGATGTAATAATGCATATATTATCCAATGGGTAGTAGAAAAATTAAAAGAAAATGATGATTTAATGAATGTTATTGATATTGAAAAAGTTTTATTATCAGCAAGTAAAGTAGATAATAAATACATGATGCAAATATTTATTAAAAATTTATTTAATATATCACCATTAAATAGAAAAGAATTGAGTACTATTGATTTATCATGGATAAAAAAAAAGGAAAATTCTTTTCTTTCATTAATTATAAACGTTCTTATAAAATTACATTATATATCATTAATTAAATATTTAATAGAGAATAATAAATTAAATTTAAATATTAATTTGAATATGAAAGATAAAAATGGTGAATTTCCATTAATCACTGCAGCTTCCACAAAAAATTTAAAGATATTTGAATATTTATTGAACCGTGGTGTAAATACAAATGTAAAAGATATTAATGGTAAATCCTTGTTTGAGTTATGTCTTAAGAATGAAAATTTTATTATTATTCAAAAATTACTTAAAGAAAATATGATAAATGAATGGATTAACTCAGATAAGGAAAATTTATTACCTATTATAAGAGCTATTTATTTAAATAATATTGATGAAATATATGCTTTAATTAAAGATAAAGATGAGCATAATAAAGATAAGAATAATACGTATAATTGTTTCTATAATAGTTTTACTCCGTTAACCTTATCTTACTTATTGAATCATCAAGATATATTTAAAGTTTTAATAAATTTTGTAGATATTAATGAAATAGATGGCTATGGCTATAATATTCTTCATTATTCTATCTTAAAGGACGATATACAAATGGTAAAATATTTAATCAATAAAGGAGCAAATGTAAATTTTAATAAAGGTCCAGGAATGCATGGTCATTCCGCAATCAATATTTCAATTATTATTAAAAATGATAAAATATTATCTTTTTTGTTTCAAAATCAATTTATACCCATTAATAAATTAGATATGAATATGGAGTCACCATTAATGGTTCTGATTAAAACGAAAAACTATTCTATAGAAGAAAAATTAAATTTAATCGAAATGTTATTAAATTCAGGACAAATAATGAATCTAGTAAACGATTCCGAAGACGTAAATAAATCCGCCAAAAATTTATTAATAAAATGCCTTATTGATTATGGTGAATTAGAAGTTATTCAATATTTTATAAAATATAGTAATAATAATAACAATAATATTTTTATAGATGAAATAGTTAAAATAATTATTAGTGAAAATAAATTAGAACTATTAAAAGGTTTAATTTTAAATAACTACTTAGATATTCATTGGAAGAATGAAAATGGTGATTGCTTTTTGAATTATGCAATAGATACTCAAAACATAGAAATAGCACAATATCTCTTAGAAAAGGGTTGTCGTATGGACAATTCAAATTATAAAATATTAAAAAAAGTCTATAATAGTTCAGAGAACACTAATTTTATTAGGTTACTTATTCCTAAATATATAGATATTCAAAATGAAAATAAAGAAAATAAAAAAATGATATTAAAGGATGCCCTTGAATATGGAAATGAGGCAGTTTTAGAATACCTGATAAACTGCGGTTTAGAAGTACAAAATATAGATGAAAAAAGTATTGAAAATATAATTTACCGTTATGAATTTGAAAAATTCAAACTATTAGTACCAAAATATTTTGATAGAGAGGACGATAATCTTTTAATAAAGGTTATTGAATCTAAAAACAGGAAAATATTCAAATATTTAATGGATATAAAACCAATATCTCAAGATATAGGAAGTCAATTATTAAGAAAAATTATTTGTACAAATTCTTTTGATCTTTTAAAAATTTTAATTAATTCAGAAAATGGTGATATAAAATGTAATGTTAATATGATTGATAAATATGGTGATATTCCTTTGAACTTAGCAATAAAAAATGAAAATAAAAAAATAATTGAACATTTAATTGATAATGGAGCAGACCTAAATGGTAAGGATAGTAGAAACTTTTCTCCATTAGTATATGCTTTACAAGAACTGAAAGATAATGAGGAGAATGATGATATCATTAAATATTTAATTGATTATGGTGCCAATATTAATGAAATTAATAAAGAAGGAAGTACTCCTTTAATATATGCTATTAGAAAAGGAAAAATAAATATTGTACACTATTTAGTTGAGCATGGTGCTGATATTAATACTAAAACAAGTTATGGTATATCACCATTAGTCACAGCTATTTATGAAAATAATGATATTCTTGTAGAGTATTTATTGAATCATGGCGCAAATGTTAATGAAAAATCTGAAGATGATGGAACTCCTTTACATTATGCCATTGCTATACTTACCCTTAATAAATATAAATCAGTTAATATTGTGAATAATATTATTGAAAGTGGAGCAAATCTAAATATTAAGAACATTAGTGGGAATACACCATTACTATTAGCAATTAAAGTTGGGGATATGGAACTAATAGAAAAATTGAAAAAAAGGGGAGCTCAATTGGAGCCCAATTGTCCACCAAATAAAAATTTTGTAAAAATAATAGATGATGGTGCAATGGATTTAGTAAAGAAATTTAATTTATATGGTATAGATATTAATTTAGCATTTATGTATGCTATTGAAAAAGATAATGTTGAAGTTATGAATTACTTAATTGAACATTTCGGTGCCAAAATTAATGAACAAGTAAGATGGGATCATCTACCGCCACTTCAAATTGCAATAAAAAACAACAATATAAATGCAATTAAATGTTTAATGGAACATCATGCCGTTGTCCGTTGGAATCTACACTATGCTATAAAATTAGGAAATAAGGAAATTATAAAATATCTAATTGAACATGGAGCCAATGTAAATTATCAACAAAATCGATGCTCATCAAATCCTTTAGTTAAAGTAGGAGAACATGGAAATGTAAATATTTTAAGATATTTGTTAGATCATGGAGCTGATCTAAATCAATTCTATTTTCATCTAAGTAAAATTGATGGGGAAAGAAAAGAAATGAAAGTATTATTAATTGCTTTAATGAATCGTAAAATAGGCGTTGCGAAATATATGATCGATAGTGGGGCCGATGTTACTCGTGTAAGAGGATTTTTTGACAATGAACCCTTAAAGTATGCCATTCAAAGCACTAATTATGAACTTGTGAAATATCTTGTTGATCATGGAGCAGAAGTTGATGATAGTTGGGTAGAGAGTGCTATAATGACAGGAGAAATTGATATTGTAAAATATTTAATAGATCATGTTAAAGGGTGTGGTAAATCTTTTTATAGAACAAATAAGTTTTTTAATTATCATAATGAATATTATGATTTGAATGTTTACTATCAAATTAAAGAAATATTAGATAATAAAAGAGAAGAAATAAATTCAATAAAAAAATAAAAATAATAATAAAAAAAAAAAAAAAAAAAAAAAAAAAAAGAACGAAATAAATACATTAAATAACTAAATAAATTAATATAACTTTATTATATAATAAAATGTAAATAAAAAATAAAATTTTATATATAAAAAAAAAAAAATAATTAATTAATTAAATAAAATAAGTAATAGTAATAAATATTATTAATTAATTAAATTTTATTTTACATTTTTTTATTTTAATTGAACATAAAATAAAATAAAATAGTATGTTTGTAAATACATATGTTGACAATGAGTGTGAGGCATTTCGAAATATTTTTATTTTGGAAAGTTGTGTTTCGCAGAATTTTTTGTAGTCATTTCGAAAAAAAAATTTTTTCAAAAGTTAATAACTAAATAAATTAATAATAAAATAAATAAAATGTATATATATTTTAAATAAATAACTAAATAGATAAATAAACAAATAAACTATAATATATAAATAAATAAATTTAAAAATAAATTTTAAAAAAAAAAATATATAATAATAAATATACATTAGAATTTAAGCATTTAAAAATAAAATAATTTTTCAAAATATGTATAAAACTAATAATAATTATATATATATAAGTATTAATAATTTAAAAGATGTTAAAGATAATACCTTAAGATATAATTACTAAAATAAAAAAAAAATAATATTTAAATAATTAATTGATCATTTTTACACCTTTTAAATTCTTTCACAGTATTTTATAAAATCTAAAACTTTAATACTTATTAATATTAATAAATATTCTTAATAAAAGAGATTCATAAATAATCTAGTATAAAAAAAAAAAAAAGTTATTTATATATTTGAAGAACACGATACATAAATAAAAGAAAAAACTAAATGGTTTTTGATAGAATTTTATTGTTTTGATTAATTATTTTAATAGTTTTATTTTTAAATTAATAAATAATTATTATTTATTATTAAATTTTATTATTATTACAATTATTTTTATTTATTGATTCAATAATCTATGAAAAGAAAAATAATTCAAAAATTATTAGTTATTTTTTTTTATCAAAAAATAATAAAATAATAAAATAATAAAATAATAAAATAATAAAATAAAAAATATCTATTTAATTATTTATAATTTTTAAATTATTTATAATTTTTAAATTTTTTATTAAATATTATTATTTATTTATTTTATTATTTATAAAAAAAAAAAAAAAAAAAAAAAAAAATTTATACGAATTTTCCGAAATGCAACTTTCTGAAATGAAACTTTTCAAAATGCGCTTCCCCATTAAAAATAATATATTTAATAAAATAAACCATATAATATTTCATAAAATAAAATATATATACAATGTTTATATTTATAAATACTATAAATTTATATATATAAATCAATGTGATATAAAACAAATATGTGTAGTAACATATTTGTATATTTAATATTAATTATTAAATATTAAATTTATATCTTTTTGATAATAATTATTTTATTTTATTTATGATGTATTATTATAATTATAATAATTATAATACTTTATTTCATATAAAATTTATATATTTCTATATATTAGAATATATAATTAATATATTACCTATTTCTTATAAATTAAATTATTTATATTAGAAATAGAGAACTCTCTTGTAAAATTTTAGGAATTAGAACTATTATTATAATTATACGAATATTATAATTTTATTAATAAATTTTACTAAACAACAATTATTTAAAACCCACTGCTTATAAATTATTGCACATAAAATACCCGCATATCAAATGTAAAACCGTATGATGTCATAAGATAAATTTATGTATAATTAAATTATAAATTTATTTCTATTCATTATAAATATAATTTCACATTAATAAATTTATATGTATAGTTCTTTTTAATGTAAATAAATAAATAAATAATATATTAAAATATATAATTGCTTATTAAGATTCGCTTGTTTCTACCTTTAATCGGTCAAAAATTGTTATTAGTATTATTAATTATTATTTTTATTTTGTTCATACTATTTTATTTTATTAGGTATTTAATAAGGTGATTAAGTATTATCATAAAATAAAAAGAATTATGGTGATAAATTTTTATATAACTATCATAAAAGGAAATAAGATGTATTAATTATATATAATAAATGATAACCCATCTTTTTTTCAATTGATTTTAAAAATTTTTAACTAAAAATAAAAAATTTTATTAATAATTTTCTTTTGATTATCAGAATCTATATATATATATAAATATATATTATGATATAAAAAATATATATATATGCTATAAATAATTAATAAAAATGGTTAAATTTCATTAATATATTTCAATCCTTTAATTTTTTTTTTTTTTTCAGTTTTTTTTTTTTTTTTTTTTTTTTTTTTCTTGTTTTTTGTTTTGTTTTTTTTTTTTTGCTTTTGCTTTTGCTTTTTTTTTTTTTTCATTCCTACTAAGGTCAAATAAATCAAAAATATTAAAAATTATACTATAAATAAAAAATATATAAATTAAATTGTTGTGAAATTTAATATAATAAAAAAAAAAAAAAAAAAAAAAAAAAAAAAAAAAAAAAAAACTATTATTACTATAATGACTTTTTTATTTGTATAATATTTTATATCATAATTAATCACTTCTTTTTTTTTTCTTTAATTCAGCATTTTATTTAATTTATATAATACAAAATAATACTAAATAATTATAAATAAGTAATAAATAATAATATTTAAAAGTTTTAAAAAAGGTCGATAGTTTTATGTAAATATTAAAAATATGGCATTAATAAAAAAAAGTATATTTAATAATAATTTTAATTAATATTTTTTATATTCATTTTATTTATTTTATTTTTTTCTTTTTTTTTTTTTTTTTTCTATTAAATTACTTATTATATTAAATTTCACAACATTTTAATTTATTTATATATTTTTTATTTAATTAAATTTTGTTCCATATATTTTTATTAAATTTATTTAAAAGAAAACAAAAATAAATAAATAAATAAAAATAAAAGGAAATAAAATAATATATACATATTTGGATATGGGTATATAATAAAAAAGAAAAGGATTAATCACTTTTTATTTCTTTTTTCCCATTTAATTAAAAAAAATTAAAATATTAATTTTTTACTTGTTTTAAAAATCAAAAAATTTATTATAAATTTAAATTTTTAATATAAACTAAATAATTATAATATATATTAAATTATAGGATTACATAAAAATTAATAATAAACAAATATAGATAATCATAAAATACATAATAAATTTGAGAAATTATATTAAATTTTGTACTTCTATTTATTTATTTTTATTTATTTAGAATTTTTATAATCTATATAATTTTTTTTTTTTCCAACTATTATTAGTTTTTTTTTTTTTTTTTAATAAATTATAATTTTTTTTTATAATTTAATATTAGTTAAATATTTATAAATATATTTTAATTCCATTTATTTTTATTAATATCGTATTCATTAATATATCCTACACTTTGAAATCTACTATTATTAGAGAAAATAGAATTTACATATGTATCTGTACTACTATTATTATAAAGATTAGTATTAATATTTGATTCATTTATACGGTAGTTATAATCTATATAGTTGTTATTTAAATCTTTCTTTAATTGATAATTTCCATTTAGTACTGGATTAATACTTGATTTACCGCCAAAATTAGAATTGTTACTATATGAATTTGAATAATTTGAAACTTCCAAAGTTGTTCCTTCTTTTGAATTCAATAATAAAATTTGATCAATGAAAATCATAAAATATTGGAAATTATTAATGGATTGTCGAATATCATCAAATGAAAATTCCAATTTATGATATCTTTTTGTAATGTAAAAGTAGTATTTAATAATAATAGTAATTGAAATTATTGGTAAAAACACTGCACTAATAATAGCTGAAACAACAATTCTATATTCAGAAATTAACTTGAACTTATTAATAAAACCAAAATTTGATTTTCCCATCTTTGAAAGATTTTTTCTTAATACAATGTAAACAGTACCATCATAAATAGCTGAAGAATAAATAACAAACAATTGGATCAACCAATATGTAAAATAGAATAAATCTACACGGTCTTTATTATAGGCACCTTTTGATGTATATAACTCCTTTGGACTAAGAGTAAAATGATACAATACTAATGCAATTTTCGATAAATTGAAAATTCCACATGCAACATAAACATACTTAATTGATGATTTATCCCTTACAACAGCCTTTGTACGTAATAATGGATACCAATCAGCCACGATTTCACCGAAACACCACAAAGCACAACCTAATTGTCTTGTTATAACCCATCGTAATGGGTTCATTTCAGGAGATGGTGCATCATATTGACATGAATAAATCAAATTACCTTGTGCATCTGTTTCAATTTTATTAGCAAAATAATGTGACATTAAATCACCAAATTTATCTACAATATCGCCTAATGTACTATTTTATTTTGAAAACAAAAAAAAAATTAATTAATAATTTAAATCTTAAAATTTTTTTTTTTATTATTTTATTATGTAATAAAACATTGTGTATAATAATATTATTAATATAGTTATATTTTATGTTATATTTACCGAAAAATAAAATGAACAAGAATAATTTTCATTACAGGTTTTTTAAAATTAAATTTATGTAAAATAAATATTAATAATGTCCAATAAAAAAAGGTAAACTGAACCGGCTTATGAAGAGCATAAATAATAGTTCTAATAATATCTATTGTATTATTAATTTTATCTTCATTATCTTGTTTATTTAGATATTCCATATAACAAGTGAAATTAGTCCCTTTACTGCCTAACCATTGAAATAAAGAAGCATTAGTACCATTTTCAATAAAATTGCCTCTTTCGGATTCTAAGGTTAATAATTCTTCATGAGATAACATTTTTTTTATATATTTATTATTATTAAAAGTATTTTAATTTTATATAATTCTATAAACAAAATATTAAAAATTCTATAAGCAAAACTAAGTTTTTTTTATTAAAAGAGAATATTTTTTTTATAAACTGAAATATTTTACATATTATAGTTAATATATATATATATATATTTTTTATATTTATATATTTTTTTGAAAAATTTTGGAAATTTTCTTTAAATATTAAATTTAATAATATTCAATTTTTTATTATTATTATTTATTTATTTATTTATTTATTTATTTATTTATTTATTTATTTATTTATTTATTTATTTATTTATTTATTTATTTATTTATTTATAGTTTTTATCTCTAATTTTATATATTTATTTCATATTCTATTTTATTTTTATATTTTATCTTAATTATTACTTTTTCTTTATTATTACTTTTTTTTTTTTTTTATAAAAAAAAAATTATGAATGATTTTGAATGCTATATATATTTTTAAATAATTATCCATAAGTCCATAATTATTATTCTTTCTTCAAATTAATTTAATGTTTCCACCAATAAAATTAACTATAAATATAATAATTAATGAAATTTTTAAATTAATAAAAATAAAGTATTAATAAAAATTATATAAAAAAAAAAGTAAAATATCATAATAAAAATAAAGTATTAATAAAAATTATATAAAAAAAAAAAAAAGTGAAATACCATAATAAAAAAAAGTATTAATAATAATTATATAAAATAAAAAGTGAAATACTATAAATAAGTAATTATTAATAAAAACTAAATATAATTGATAGTGATATACTATTTGTACTAGTATAGATAACATTCAATAAAAAAAATATAAGTGCGTAACTATGCTAGATACTCTATAAGTATTATACGCTCTCACGTCTAAGTAAATAGTAAGCAAATAGTGAAGTTACTAATAAAAATAAAATAAAATAAATAAAAAAAATATTATTATTAGTGCATATTTTAAAATTTATTATTATTTAATTAGTTAAAATAATTTTAAATATATTACTATATATTAATTATAATTATTAATCATATATTCCTTTTTGTTCTATTATATTTTAATATTTATTATTTTTAAGAAGATACAATGATAATTTTAAACATATTACTATAATATTGTTATTTTAATTTAATGTTCTATTTATTCTATTTAATTTTATTATATATATAATTATTTATATAATGAAGCATTTTTAAATTTTTTTATTTTCTTTTATTTATATTGTTTAGTTAAACATAAATTAAAGTTTCAAAAAATTCCTTAAATTATTAGTCTTATTTTAAATAAAATAATGTTAATCTTTTGAAAGATTTACTTAATAAAAATGATTATTAAATCAATGGTTGAATCAAAATAATTATTTAATATGTATATTAAAATTTTATTTTATACTTTTTTTAAAAAAACACCAAAACATTTTTAATTAAAGATGTAAAATAGGAAATTAACTGTTTTAAATATATAATTTTTTGTTTCAATAAATAATTTTCAATGATAAATGTTATGATTTTAAATTATTTTTTTTTTTTTTAATGCAAATAATAAATAATACTTACTATCAGTAATAAAAATTGATGGAAAATTTTATTAAGAGAAATAAAATTATATATTAAAATTATATTAATTTATTATATATCTGAATTTAATAATATATAAACAATATTTTTCTTAAAAATTGTTATAATTATATATATTATTAAGAAAGTTTATATTTTTCTTAAAAATTGTTATAATTTTCATTAATTTCTTTAATAAAATAATAATTTTTTAAATTTTTTATGGTTAAAATATTATTTCTAGTGGAAATAGTAATAATAATAATAATAATAATTATTATTTATTATTATTATAATTATTATATATTAATTTATTATTTATTATTTATTATTTTTATTATTATAATTATTATTTACTATTATTATAATTATTATTATTATAATTATTATTATTTATTAATTTATTATTATTATTATTATTATAATTATTATTATTATTTTAATTAAAATTATTATAATTACTACTATTATTATTATTTTATTTTTATTATTGTTATTATTACTTCTTTTATTATTATTATGGTCCACTTCTCTCCTTTAACCATAATACTTATATATTATTCTATCAAATAAATAAACATCAAATAACAATTTTTATTATTATTATTACTATTATTAGTATTGTTATTATCATTATTATTACTATTATTATTATTATTATTATTATTATTATGAATTTAAAATTGAATATAAATTTAATTTATATAATTTTATAAAGATCAAAGTCATAATTGAAATTAAAATTTAAATCAAAGATAAAACCAAATTCAACAAAAAAAAAAAAATTAAAAATTAAAAAAAAGATATCTATAAATATTTAAATTAAACTTTTATCTTAATTATGGAATGGAAAATATTTATATATGGGAGTATTGCATTTCGACATAATTTATGTTTGATCATTTATTCATGTATTACAATGTGGCTTGTAAAAATAAATGAATAGGAATAGGGTTAAATTTATTTTTGTTTTTATTTTTATTTTTATTTTTTAATTTAATTAGTAACATTTACAGTAAAATATATATATATAAAATAAAAAAAAAATAAATAAAAAATAAAAAAAATAATAAAGTAAAATAAAAATATAAAAAAATAAATAATAAAATAAAATATAAAATATAAAATTAAAAAAGAATGAAAGTAAATATAATAATAATATTATAGTTACACCAAAAATTTTGCATTGTGATTTTGAAAAAAGTATATCCAATGCTTCCATTACAATATTTCATAATATTACTATTAAATATTTTGTACGGCATTATAAAAGATCGTTAGAAGTTCAAAAAAATAAATTATGTTATAATGAAGTTGAAAATAATCATAAGATTTATTTGTCAAATAAAGCTCTTACAAATTTTCCTTTTATAAATCCTGAATATATATTTGATATTTATAATCATATTAAAATTATATGTCAAATATATAATTATTTCAATTTTTTAAATTTTTTGGAATATTTTAATAAGACTTATTTAAATAAATATGATATTCAATATTGGAAATATTATAACGATATAAACCACATAACAAATAATGCTTCAGAATCTTTTAACAATTACTTAAAAAAATTGTTCCACAAAAAACCTTCTTTATATGAATTAATTTATCATTTAAAAAGAGAAGAATCTTTATCTTACAATAATTACAAAAGGAAAATTGAAGGAGTTTGGAAAAAAAAGAAGAATATTAACAAAAACTGATGAAATCAATAATTTCATTAAAAAATACAAAAAAAAAAGGAATCCGAATTGATTGATAAAAAATGTGATAAAAATGATATCATTGATTTACGATATAAATGTTTAATAGAATTAAACACACTCTAAATTTATAAATAATAATTAACTAGAATATATATAGTTTAAATTATATTTATATCAATATCAATATATTTTATTAATATCAATAATAATAAATATTTAATATTATAATAAAATTTATTCTATTATTTAATTAATTTAATAATAAAATATATAATTTTATTTATTTTATTTAAATAAAATAAAATGGAAAGGTTTTATTATTAAAATATTTAATAATAAAATATAATAATAAAATAAAAAAAAAATAAAAATAAAATAAAATTCTTAACAGAAAACTTATTCTTTTATTTATTCTTTTTTGTTTTTATTTTATTTTTTAATACTAAAATACAATAAATAAAAATATACGTTGAAAATAGTGGCGTATTACATATATTTTACACATTGTACAAAAATTTATGATGATTATACATAAATTATGTCGAAATGCTTCACATTCATTTATATATATATATAATAATAAATAAAATTAAAACTTCATTTTCATATATAAAAAAGTTTCTTTAATAATACCCAAACTTAAATAAATACTAAACTGCGAAAAAACTTGAGAAATATTTTCAGAAATTTCACCAAAATCAAAATAATATCACATGACTTTACGGTATAATATAAAAATAGTAATATAATGTAATTAGGTATTTATTAAAAGATTTATTATTTAATAAATATTAATTCAATCATAATATATGTAATATATACAATAATTACTAATTATTCGTTTATTTCTATATTTATTTACTTATTAATTTTTATTTCATAGTGGATATATATTATTTTTATAATATATATTTACTTATTAATTAAAGTTATTCATATTAATTTCAAATTATTTATATTAATTTCGAATAATCATGTTTTAAAATTTTATTATTATAATCAGCACAATCATTTTCTCAAATATGATGATAAATATTAATATTTTATCATTTTTCTTTCTTAGAGTTAAAAATTAGTTATTAATAATTTATTTATAAATTTTTAAAATATGAATTATCAATTAAAATAAAAAAATAAAATAGATAAAAACATTGGTAGTAGATATAAATTAAAAAAAATACATGCAGTACTAAAATAATGTTATATTTTCCATAGTTCAATAATAAAATTTTATATTTTTTCTTTCTCAAAAAAGAAATATCATTTATTAAAAGTTAAAAACTAGTAAAGGGTATAATAAATTTTGTATTTCATATATATATATTAATTAAATAATACATAATTATTATTAAAAAAATATTAATTTTTCCTATTACTATTAATAGGAAATGGCATATGTTTATTATATTTGTTAGAATATGGGAAATATATGAATAATAAACTTCAAATGTATTGAAATATATTGTAATATAATTAATGTATAAGTCACAATGTAATAATTAAGTTCTAGTAACTCTTTAACTCTTTATCATAAAATATATTGATAAAATTAACATAATTATAAACTCTAAATTCCTAACTCTTAACATATCAAGAGCCTCATCTTACTCTTAAAAAGATTCTTTGAAAAAGAATTATTTGCCAAACACAATATTATACAATATTACGTCAAAGAAAAATAAATTTGGATTTTAAAATATGATAAAATAAGTTTATTTTATTATAAATATTACACATGGTCTTGGGCAATTAAACATAACATGAATGAATATTCTAGAATTATTATTATTAATAACTTTGTTTACAAATAATATAAAATGGACTACAAAGGACATTAGTTTTCAAATCTGATGACGCAGTTAGTTTAGTTTTGTAATAATAATGATATTTACTTAATCTCGTCATGTCATGTCAATATTAAACGAGTCTTTTAATTTAATGTTTTGAATAGTATTTGGACAAATGGTTATACGATTCTTAATATCTGATTATTTTAATTCCTTTAAACTTTTTAATGTCGCATTATCGGGTTCAACATATTCAATTTTTTTGAAGTGTTTCCATTTACGAATATTTCCATATAGATAAATATTAATTTATTAAAAAAAAAAAAAAAAAAAAAAAAAAAAAAAAAAAAAAAATATCTAATAATATTCATAATAAAACAAATTAAAAAATGTTAATGAATAAATCATCTATTATATATATTATATATTTGTTTATTTAAAGAAGTTCTACAATTTATTTTGTTTAGATCCATAATTTTTAAGTACACATCAATTTAGCTTTAAAGATTATTAAATCTAAAGAAAAATTCTTTTATGTCATAAATTTAAAGTTTTAAATCAAATTATATATAATGTTTTTGTTTTTCATAAATATTTGATTTATTAAATATATTAATTAAACCCAATTCAAATAAAATTTATAATTAATAATTAAAAGGAAAATTATTATTTAATTATTCAATTATACAACTTCTAAATAAATATATTTTATTTTTTATATCATTTTTATCCTTTTAATATTTTTGAATTATATAAAATAGCACTATAACGCAAATATTAACTTTCATTTAACTTTTTTATAATTTCATTAATATATATTTAATAGTGTTAAGTAATGTACATTAAGATAATATAAAGTTTCTTAATGATATAATGTATGTAATAGATTAAATATAGAATTAATGTATAATATTATATAACTGGGCCTTTTTATCATAAGAAATAAAAATAAAAATTAATAAATAAATAAATATATATATAATAATATAAATTTCTTGTGTGTAATACACCACATTCTGTGTGACTCCTTAACAGATTAAAAGTCTCAAAGCTGAGATACTTATTTTTTTTTTTTTTATAAAACATTTTATGATATCATTAAATTTTAATAAATAATATCTAGTTTTTATTTTGTCTTATTTTTTTTTATTTTATGTTCATCATAATATCTATGATAAAAAATAATACAAAAGCAATTGAAGAGAGCTCTAGTTCATCAACTTCAACTGATAGTAAGGAAAATAGAACTATCTCCCCAATTACACATGATGATTCTGAAAATGATGATATTACAAACGATTCTGATTTATTTGATGTTGATGATAATCCTAATAATAATAAAAATATCACCATTAATAAAATAAATAAATACCATGGTAATACATCAAAATCTATTTTTGATATAAAAGATTTTGACATGCCAAAAGAAAATTTTCTTGATTTGTATGAACCATTAAGAAGACCATTTAATTGCCAATGATTTAGATACTTTCATTGACAAACAAATAGATAGTAAAATTATGAATAGAAAACAAATAAAAGATGATAATATAGTCCAGTCAATAATAATTAATAGCCTGAATAAAATTATCTTAGTGGATGTAAAACTGCATACCAAATGATGCAAAGATTGAAAAGGTGCTACTATCAATCTGGACAAGTATTATTAAATATCTTAAAACAAAAAATCAAAAATTTAAAAATTAATAATAATGATTATATTCAATATATAAATGAATTAAATAATCTTTTTGAACAATACCAAACTGAGTGTGAAAATTTAAATAAAAAATTCAATATAGGAAAACGGAAAAAATATGTATATATAGCAAAAAGTACAATATAGCATAATAAATTTCAGTCATATCAATATAATTATTTTGATATCAACTGAAATGCAATTATATTCTTTAAACATTAATAAATTTCATTTTTAAGATTAATTTTTATTTTCTTTAAAATCTAATTTTATTTCATTTTTATTAATTTTTTTTTATAAACTAAATATATTCTACATGAAAATAATACATGAAAATAATACATGAAAATAATCATTTATTATAAGTAAAATTAAAAACTGTATAAACTAAAAAAAAAAAAAAAAATTATTAATAAATGAAATTATATTATTTAGTTAACTTTTTATGTTTTTACTATTGAAAATTAAATAAAAGTAAATGATAAAAATACAAAAAAAAAAAAAAAAAAAAAAAAAAAAATTATTACTAATTTATAATTTTACAGCTATTATTTACATGTTTTTATTCTATTAAATTATAATATTTTTATTTTATTAATTATTTTAATATACTGTTGTAATTTGGGTATAAATTATTTTCTATTTGTATTAATATAATTTGTATAATATAATGCTTTATTTGGTATTTCCACAGGCATTTCATTATATCTATTATTATTATTATTATAGGAAATATTTGAATCATTATTATTTTCATTATATCTATTATTACTATATGGAAAATTAGAATTGTTATTATTATCATTATATCCATTATTACTATATGGAATATTATAATCGTTATTATTATCATATTTATTAATATTATATGGTAAATTAGAATCATTATTATTATCATTATATCTATTATTACTATATGAAAAATTAGAATCGTTATTACTATTATTATTATAAGGAAGGTTAGGATAATTATTGTATTCAAATAGGTTATTTTTATTTTTAATTATTAATGTATCATCTGTTGTGCTTTCAACATCATTTTGAGAACTTGACAATGAATGAAGTGTATCTTTTATACTATTTTTTAAATTATAATTTTTTATAGTTAAAGTATCTGAATTACTCCTTGATCTTTTATTATTTGAAATATGGAGCAAGATCTGATCGATAAAAATGATAAAGTACTGTAAATTAGAAATAGAAGTACGTATTTCTTCAAAAGAAAATTCCAAATTTTCATAATTTTTACTATATTTATAATAAAATTTTATTATAATTACAATGGAAATCATTGGTAAAAAGAAGATACTAATCATCATAGTTACAAAAATTCTATATTCCGAAAAAGTTTTAAATTTTTTAACAAAGTTTACTTGGGAGAGCTGAATGTGGAATGCATACTTTTTTAACACTAAATAAATCGAAATATCATACAATACTGAAGCATAGATAATACCTAATTGGATTGCCCAATAGATGAAATAAAAATTATTAATATGTTTCTTATTAAATGCTCCATGTTTATCATATAATTGAGAAGGTTGTAATGTGAAATGTAAAATAATTAAAGAAACCTTTGCTAAATTAAAAATAACGCATGTTACATAGACAAACCATATTGACGCTTTTTTATAAACGATCTCTCGTGTACGAATTAAAGGATACCAATCAGCAATAATTTCACCAGTAATCCATAAAAAAATTCCTAACTGTCTTGTTAGGACCCATTTTAATGGATGCATTTCAGCTGATGATGCATTATAATTACATACATATGTTTTTGTATTTTCATCAAATGTATTAGAATAATATCGTGGCATTAAATCTCCAAGTTTATCCAATATGTCGCCAAGAGAACTAGTTAAAATAAATTAATTAAAAATTATTAATATTAATATAAATTTATATTATTTTAATATATTTTCATTTAAAAAAAAAAAAAATAAAATAAAATAAAATAAAATAAAATAAAAATAAAAATAAAAAAAAAAAAAAAAAAAAAAAATAATACATACCGAAAAATCATATGTGCTAAAATAATTTTCATAACAGGCTTTTTAAAATCAAATTTATTTAAAATGAAAACTAATATTGACCAGTAAAAAAAGGTAAATTGAAGTGGTTTAAATATAGCATAAATTATAGTTCTAATGGTATTAATTTTATTATCTAATTTATTTTCATCATTTAATGAATCTAAATATTGTATATAGCAATCAAAATTAGTTCCTCGACTAAATAACCATTGGATATTGGAAGCATCTGTACCATTTTGAATAAAATATTTTTTATCTAATTGAAGTTCCTCTAATTCAGCTTTTGATAACATTTTTATGATTTTATGATATTTTTAAATTTTAAAATTTAAATGATTATATTTTTTATTTTTGTTTTTATAATATATATATTATTTACTAATTATTGAATAAAATATTTAATAAACTGTTTTTTTTCTAACAAAAACAAAATAAAAAAAAAGCTTTGTTTTTAAAGAAAATTATTCTTAAATAATTGCCCTTAATTCACTACTTCAAAGTTCTATATATTTCTTATTTCATAATAATTAAATAAAAAAAATAAAAATAAAAATAAAAAAAAAGGCAATTAAAAATTATAAATTAAATAAAAAAAAAAAAATGAATAAAAAAAAAAAAAGTTTTATTTATATAGTTCAGGATAAATATATTCTATAAAAAATATTATATTACACTTAATATCTTAATGGTAACTAATTCTAAATGGTTAAAATTTTAATAAACCTTAAATATGCTAATATTTATTTAATTATCTTTTAATAATTGTTTCTATATTGTCAAATTAAAAAAAAAAAATACTTTCATACATTTTTAATTTATTAATTTAATTTATTATTATGTTTGATTAATATTAATATTAATTAATACATATTTATTATAGTTTTACATAATTATAAAATTTATTTTAATCGGTAAAAACTATTGAATTATTGTATATATATTTTAAAAAATTTTTCATCTATATCTTTTTATGATTTATAATTTATTTCATAACATTTTTAATATATTTTTATAATCTACACCATTGAACTATTATAAAAAATTAAATATTAATTAATAATAATTAATTAAGCATATAGTATTTATTAAAACATTTTAATAAATAATATATTTATAAACCCTGTTATTAATTATTTTTTATCTATTGTAATATTGATCTGAACATCAATAATAAATCAAAATCATATTGTTATATAATATTTTTAATAATATTAAAGAACTTTTGTAAAAAAAAAAGATATATTATATTAAAATGTTTTATAAAAACTTTATTAAATATCATAATAAATTAAATATTAATTTTAATCAATTATATAAGTAATTAAATAAATTTTTTTACTATTTAGAAATTTTTTTAATTATGTAAATTTTATATATAATTATTTTTAATAATTATTTTTAAATTTAAAAAATTCTATTTTTTTTTTTTTTTAATATAAATTTTTAATTAATAAAATATTTTAGTCCATATAACAATAAAATTTTTCAATAATATTAAAGTTTTATAATATAAATTTTATTAATATTTTCTATTATTTTAAATTAGTATTATATTAAAATTATATATAACTAAGTCAATTGTAAAATTTTTTTTTTATATTTTTAATATTTTTATAAATAATATTAATATATTATTAGTATATAAAATAAATGAATTTAAAAATAAGAAAGAAGCTCTTGAAACATCAAAAAAAAAAAATATATATATATATATTAAAAATTATATTTAAATATATATATTAATAAAAAATATTATTTAAATTTATTTTTTAATTAAAAAAATGTTTTAAATTATTTATTAACAAATAATAAATGGATAATATTTCAATAAAAAATTTAACTATAAACATTTATGAATAATATTTCTATAAAATATTAAATATTTATACTATCAAGTAAAAAGGAAAAACAGAATGAAACTGGATTTATTTTTGAACTATGAATTAGTTGTTTCTAAAATACTACATTTATTTTTGAATTATGAACTAATTGTTTCTAAAATACTATGAACTTTGAATTGTTTAATATTAATTAAAATATATAATCATATTTGTTATATGATATATAAATATTAATTTTTGTTATATGATAACAAAAATTAATAGTTTTTTATCTTTATATATTGATACTAAACTAAGTTCTGTTATAATTATATATATTTAAAATATATAATTAAATTTATATTATAATAATAGAAAATTGTTAATTATATTTTTAATATGATAATTGATAAAAGCTATTTAAAATTTATATGTTTTAATAATTTTTAGCTTTTAACAAAAATTAATAGTTTTTTATCTTTATATCTTGATACTAAACTAAGTTCTGTTATAATTATATATATTAATTAATATTAAGCAATTCAGGGTTTGTAATATAAGGAAAACAGTAAACTCATTAATTGCTTTTAAAATTTTCAAAACTATAATTATTAAGTTCTATTTTATATTTTCACGTTCTTTGACTAGATTTAGTACAAATATTAAAAGTTTCTAAATTTACAAAAGAATTTTTAATATTTGTACTAAATCTAGTTAAAGTTATTAAAATTAAATAATAAAAATTATTAAATTTAATATTTTATAAATTATTAATAAAAAAAATTAATAATAATAAACTTAATTCAAAACTTTTTAATTTTTATTTTTATTATTATTTTTATTATTATTTTTACTTTTATTTTTATTTTTATTTTTACTATTATTTTTACTATTATTTTTATTATTATTTTTATTATTATTTTTACTTTTATTTTTATTTTTATTTTTATTTTTATTTTTACTATTATTTTTATTATTATTTTTATTATTATTTTTATTATTATTTTTATTATTATTTTTATATTATTATTATTATTATTATTATTATTATTGTCTTTGTTTATTTAAATTTTAAATCGAGTCAAAATCACCAAAATTAAATTTATAAAAATTATATTAAAATAAATTATTTTGATTCATTAATTTTTTCTATTTTATTATAAAGATTAAATATAATTCAAACTTTTTTAATTTTAATTCTTTCTATTGTTTTTATTATATACTATGAATACGAATTTATCCATTAAGCAATAATTATAAAATATAAAAATAGATAATATAAAAATAATTAGATTAAATTAAATGTAAATATAACTTTTAATTAAAAATTTTTATTATAATCATTTTATTATAATCATTTTAAAATAATTGAACTTGATTGAATTATATTTTACTTTTATTTATTTATTTATTTATTTATTAATTCATTCAATCCTTTATTTTATTGGAAATACATTATTTATTAATATAAATTTTTATTTTATTATTTTATTAAAATATATTAATATTCATTTTTGTTTTAATTCGTTTTATTATTTATTAATATTCTTTTATTATTATTATTATTATTATTATTATTATTATTATTATTATTATTATTTATTAATTTTCATTTTATTTTATTTTTTTTTTATTAATATTATTTATTAATATTTTTTTTATTATTATCATTTATTAATATTTTTTTATTATTATTATTTATTAATTTTCATTTTAATTTATTTTATTTATTTTGTTTTTTTTTTTTTATTTATTTATTTATTTATTTATTTATTTTTATTTTGTTTTGTTTTTTTTTTTTTATTTATTAAAATTCTTTTTTATTATTATTATTATTATTATTATTATTATTATTATTATTATTATTATTATTATTATTATTTATTTATTTATTTATTTATTTATTAATGTTCATTTTTAAGAAAACTATGGATAAATGTTTCTTAATGTTTATCCTAGCGACGTTTTTTTTTTTTTTTTTTTAGTTCAATATTAATAGAATTTGAAATTATAATGTATTGTATAATAAATAAATAAATATATATATATTAAAAAATTTATTTATAATGTAATAATATATATATTTATTTTGATATAGAAATAAAAGAATCATTTACTTTTATATTAATCTTAAATAATAGATATATTTTTATATATATTTACATGATATATCCAATATTTTTTTCAATAATATTTTCTTTTTTTTTTCTTTTTTTTCTGTGTTAATCATGCTATAATAATTATTATCATTAACTAAACCTTTTTTTCTTGTTTGTAAATTTAATTATTGAAGTCCAAATTTTTGAGAATAAATTTTGCCATTATTTCCTGAAGTTTAATATTCATATGTTTCACTGTAACATAAATCTGGCATTTCAAATTTATAAGATTAATATTTGTCCATATTATAAGTAGCTATAAAAAAAAAAAAAAAAAAAAAAAAAAAAAAAAGATTAAATTTCATTTTCTTATTAGTTGTTGATTTGTTCATTTTGATTCTCTTGATTTTTTTTTTTTTTTTTTTTTTTTTTTTTTTATGAGTTAGTAATTAATTATTTCTTTCTTGGTTAGTGACATAAATAACTTATGAACAATTATTTCTATTTTCAACTGGATTAGTGATTGGATCAATATTTAGTAGTAATATTTGGAATAAGATATTATGTATTATTAATATAACTATTATTCATTAATCATACTAATAATTTCATTTTAATTCATTAAATTATTAACTAATTTTGGATGCACGACTTCTATTCCGGAATAGTCAATAAATCCAAAATGTTCACCTTCTTTTTCAAGTAATCCATTATCCCAAATAACACATATAACATTAGCAATAATTGAACAAGTAATCATAATATAATATTCATCACATCATTCACAATCATCTTCATTATCAATAAGATATTGCTCTATTTTCATCCATAGTAACAGGAATTCCTATACCAACAAAAGAAGAATTAATAATGTCCATAATCTTGTTAATCTCACTACCATTATTAAAGTAATTGATAGCTCCAAAATACTACATAAACCCAAACCAATTTTTTAAATATTTAACTAACTCCTTAAAGAAAAAAAAAAAAAAAAAAAAGTCTTTCATATAATATTAGATTCAACAATATCTAAATAAACTTGAACAACAATATCTATGAATTTCATAATTTTAATTTTAGTAAAATAAAGAAATAAACAAAAAAAATAATAACATTCAACTATTTAATATTTATAAATAAAAAATAAAACAAATAAATTAATTTTATTCTCTATACTAATTAATAGCCAGCAATAATTATTATAAAATTTTTAAATACTAATATATATTTTTATTAATAAGATATAAATATTAATGAGGATTAAAAAAGAATTGAAATTTTTTGGTCTATGATAATTAAAAATAATCATCGATTATTTATTATTAAAAAAAAAAAAGTAATAAATTATATATTTTTAATAATAACATTGAAAACATAAGCAAATTGTTTTTATATTATATTATTTTTACCCTTTAAATAAATTTGCGGATTTTTAGAAAATTAATTTAAATTAAACTATAGATTAAAATTAAATTAATTTTGTTTTTATGTTTTTTTGTTTTTATTTCAAAAATAATAAACTTTATTTAATATCATAATTGGAAACATTTAAATATTATATTGCTTTAATTTCCATACCATACAGTTATTAATGTTATGGGAGACACTACACAAAAAAAATAAAAAAAAAAAGTATAATTTTAATAAAAATAAAAAATAAAAAAAGGTTGTTTTTTTTTTTTTAACAGTAATAATGAAATATTTTACTCTTTTTATATATCTGTGTTTCAAAGTGACGAACATGATAATCAAATCCAAAAGAATATTGTTTATAAAAATTATTTAATTTACTTTATTGTTTTATTATCAATAATTTATTATATAATTAATTAATTATATTTCAAACTATATATAATACTTTAACATTAAATTTTAAAAAAAAAAAAAAATATATATATATATATATATGAAAAATATTTATTAAAAGGCCAATACAATACTCAATATATAATATTTTTTTATAATAAAAATACAATTTTATCTATCTTTATATAATACTGATCTATCTATTTTTTTTTTCTTTTTTTAAAAAAAAATAGATAGATCAGTCCTTTATTATTAAAGCTCTCCAACCCTCATTAGACATTATTACTTTTATTAATTAAAATCTTTATAATCATACCAGTTCAACAAACCCAGTAATCTACTTTTAAATAGTTTGTTTCTAATAATACAGCCCTTAATTGTCTTTGTCACAAATAAATAGAAAAAGAACCCAAATCAATTTTTTTCAGGTGTACCTTATGATGATTGAAGTAGGTAGGAAAAAATATTAGCAAAACCGTCTCTATATTAACAAAATACAAGCATAGAATAAAAATAGTACCTTTCAAATATGGTGTAATATATTCTATTCTTTTTTTTTTTACAACCAAAGTTATTACGAACTTTAACTTTAATTATTTATTCATTTATTAATTACATGAATATTTTTTTTTTCATTCAGGAAATTAAATTCCACTCTTCATTAACCCATATTGTCCAAGCCAAAACAAAAAAGGATTAATACAAAAAGAAAAAAAAAAATAAAGTAAAAATAAAAATTAAAATTAAAATAAAAATAGTAATAGTAATAGTAATACCAAAAAAATACATAAATAATTATTAACATAATATAAAATATATATAGTAATATTTTAAAATATTTCGAAAAAATGAAAAAAAAAAAAAAAAAAAAAAAAAAAAAAAAAAAAAAAAAAGTAAAGAAAAGAAAAAAAAAATTTTTAATTTAATAAATTATATAAAATTAATATCAACATTTTGTACATTGAATAAATTATAAATTTTAAATATAAAATCAAAATATAAATTTTTTTTTATTATATTTTTTATACTATTTGATTTAAAAAAAAAAAAAAAAAAAAAAAAAAAAAAAAAAAAAAAAAAAAAGATATATATTTATAATTATATTATTATATTTATTTTATTAATTTTTTTTTTATTATTTTTTATATTTTACTTTAATTTTTATATATTATTTTTATTTTATTTTATTTTTTTTTTTATTTTTTTTGTTTTTATTTTATTTTCTTAAAAAAAATAGATATATATTTATATTATATTATATTAATTTTAAAGTATTATTTTAATGATAATTATAATAATAATTATTTGTGGTATCATCATAAATTTAATTTATTATTTAAAATATAATAAACGAAAGAATATATAAAAAATATTAAAATGTTGAAAAAAAAATAAATTTTTTGTTTTTCTATATAATCTTTTATCTCTAAATTTGCCAAACTGTATTATTATAATCTATTAATTTATATTTTCATTTTTTTTTTTTTTTTTTTTTTGATTTAAATATATTTTTTTAAATAAAAAAAATAAAATAACAAGAATCTAAGCAGCTAAACTCATGGTTTTTCCTTCAATATTACTGTTACTGTTAGTAGCAACAGATTCATTTTGACATCCATTTTCTATACATTGAATAGATTTAGAGAGTTCCTTTAAATTAACAATAGCTTTATTGTTGTAAGAAACTTCCTTTAAATGTGGGAAAAGGATGTTCTTTTGAGCGGCATTGATTAATGCCTTGGAGGTATCACATTTAATGGATTCAAGACTTTCTCTGTTCTTTTCAATAAGGAAATCGAAAATAATAGAGGCCTTCGTTACATTAAGGAAAGCATAGTCAAGTTCCTTTAAATGATCAATAACACAATTTTCTTTGAGGGCAATCATAAATTGAGCCATATCTTTTACTTCGAAATCTGAAGAATAGTTCGATAATAAACGATTATTGTAACTGGCTCCATTGTTTACCCATCTTAAGTTTTCTAATTTTTTGCAACTAACTATAATGTTAAGGAGAGAATTAACCGATAATCTTGAGCATCTTTCTAAATCAATGGTTTTAATTTTATCACCATGAATTCTGAGAAGAGGATTTAAAGAATAATCGGTTAAATTACAGGACTGAGAAATGGTAACAGAAGTAAGTGATGGACAATTACTCCATAGCCATTCAAAAGCAGAATCATCAACCATAGCAGCATTTTGTAAATGAAGAGTATGAATTTTAGTGAAGCATTCAATTGGAATAGATTCTTGTAAATGATCAGCATAAACAATCATATCATTAAAATCGAGGGTAAGAGATTCTAAGGAAAGAGCAGATTTGGCAAATTGACTAAGAGTAAAGAAAAAATCTGGAGCATCTTTAGAGCTATTCTTTTCACTTGGAACTTTAAGAGCTAAAGATCTTAAATCAGGACAATGACAAGCAAATTCAGTGAAAAGGGATTGAGTTTGAGAATCAGAGTAATCAAAGGTAATGTTTTCATTAGTTTCATCTTCGTTAGAATCACATTCATCAACAAGGGTAGTTAAATCTAAATATTTTACCATTTTTAAATGGTTGAATGAATCAGTGAATGAAATAGTCTTCTTTTCTTCTTTGTTTTCTTTTTCTTCTTCTTCCATAATAGAAGCAATATTATCTAAGGAGTGATGAAGTGATTTAAGGTGACCTAAGCCATTAACCTTTGGGGCTTCCCAAACACTTGAAATGAAGCAAGCATACCAATGTTTGTTTACTAAACAGCAATTGGCTAAAGATTTGCTATCTAAATTTTTAGAAATGAGATTGGCAATTTCAAATGGTAAATTACTTAATTCAAAGTTTGAACTCATTTTGATTATATTCTGTAATTTTTTTTTTATTGTTGTTTTTTATTTAAAAAAACAAATAATAAATTAAAAAGTATAAATTATTTTATTTAATATATATTTTTTTTTTTTTTTTTGATATTGGTTTAAAAATTAAATTTTTGAATATCACGTCTTTTAATGTCTTTCTAATATTAATTGTAAAATGGTTTTATAATTTACTCTTTATAATTATCTATACTATTATTATAAATTCTTTTTTAACAATAAAATTATTACTGTTATTAATTTTTTCTTAAATTAATAATTTATGTAAAAATAATAATTTTATTATTAAAGAAGAATTGTATTAACTGGACTTCCTTTTCAGTATATAACTCTATAAATTTTGTTTAAAATATTTTGATTATATAGAGTTTAGGTTATATTTTTCAATTATTTTTTTTTTAAAAATATTTTTTGTAAAAATTTAAATTCTACAGTCTTTTTTGTTATCTTTCTATGAGTAGTAAGAGTAACTTTTTATGGTATTTAAGGTATATAAAAAAATTTTTTTTTTTTTAAAAGTGAAAATATTAAAAAAAAATTTTTTTAAAAAATGAAAAAGAAGTATTGAGAACTTTTTATCGATATATATATAATAAGCATTATTATTTATTAATATTAATTTTTATTTATTTAAAATGACTATCATTTAATATATAAAAAAAAAAAAATCATTATATTTTTGTCATAATTTATTATTTGTTACTATAAATATCATAAACAAAACCTCTAAACAAAATAAATAAATAGTATTCCTTTTTAATTTTAGAAGATTATTATATATCATAATTATTATACCAATATTTATATATATTATTTTTTTTCCTCTATTTTATAATTTTATAATTCAATATATAAAAATAACTTAATGTTTGTAAATAAAGAAATAAATATTTACTCATTATTTTAATATTCATAGGTGTTACTATTTATAACATTGTTTATTTGAAAATCTTATTATTTTTTATATTTTTTTTTTATTTCTTATTTTTTATTTTTATTTTTATTATTATCTATTATTATTAATATTACTTATAATTGTTTTTATTATTATTTCTTATTATTATTATTTATTATTATTATTATTATTTTTTATTTTTTTTTTTGTTTTTTTGTTTTTTGTTTTGTTTTGTTTTATTATATTTTAAATTTTTATTTATACTTAATTAAATTAAATATATATTTAAATCATAAATTAATTCTAATTTTTGAGACCCACTAATATTATGAATTATATATAATTATAGTAGTAAAATTTTAAGCTTCACACCACCTCATCATATAATAAATAATATTTTAGTAGATAAAATTAGCTAACTTTATTATGGATACTATTTAAATTTTCTTAAATTACCAAATAAAAATTGTTGAAATTAATTAAAATAGGTTACACAATAAATATGTAAATATCTATAAAATCATTGATACTGGCATATAAAATAAGCTTTATTTATATATATCAGAAACTCAAAAGGTTAGATAAGGGTTAGAAAATATTAAATAATTACATAAATTTATTTATTAAATAAACTTTTCTATTATTTTAAAGACTTATTTAAAAAATATTATAAAACCTTCTTCGATTATTTAAAAAATATATTATTCTTCAGTCATTTAAAAAATATTAGATATAAATAAAATATTTATATAACAGATTAATGGAATTGAATGAATAGATTTTTATAAAATTATTGCATAATAGTAATTTCTTTAATTTTTTTGTTAAAATCTGTTAATTACATGTAATTTAAATAAATATAATATTAATTGTTTATGCAGTTATTTTTGAAATAATTTTACAAATTCAAAAAAAAAATAAAGAAAAAAAAATAAAAATAAAAATAAACATCAACAATAAAAAAGTAGTATCAAGAGAAAAATCTTTTTATTTTTAAACAATTATATATTTATCAAAAATAAAATAATAAGCTATATATATATAATGAATATTTATTATAAAAAGTAATAATAAGAATAGAAATTATATTAATATTTATATTTATTTTTATTTTTATATATAGCTAAATAATTTTAATGAAAATGAAAGAAGAGGAAATTATTCATATGAATGAATTAAAAAAAATTTTTTTGATATTTAAATATAAACCTTTTAATAGTATTTTTTTATATTTTTATGTAATGATTTATTTATAAAATATTATTTATTCATTCAAGTAAAAAATATAAAATAAAAAAATATATCAAAATAAATAAAAAATAGTAATATCACAAATTATTTTTTCATTTAAAAAAATTTTTTTTTAAGTAATAAAAAATAAAAACAATATTTATATATTTAAACTATATATAATTATATAAAGGATAATTAGTAAATTTACTGTTCTATATAAATTTAAAACTGGATTAATATAAAATGGAAAAAAAGTTATTTGTTCATAAAAATTATATATATATGTTCATATGTTCATATGATGATTACTATTTATTAATAAAAAATGTATTAAAAATTCAAACTTTCGAAATTTTTATTATGGAATCATTTATATAATTTGATAAATTAATTATTTTTATTATTATACTTTAATGAATTTTTAAATTCTATATTTATAACGCCAAAAAAAATAATAATAATAAAAAATAAATAAATAAATTAATAATCAAAGTTAAATAAATAAATAAATAAATAAATATTTAATTAAATGCTAATAAATAATTAAAATATATATATATAAATATATAAGAATAATTAAATAAAAAAGTATTATAAAAAACAAAACAAAACAAACTATTTTTCTATTATTTAATCATACGATTTTTGTTTATGATTATCATTACAAAAATATTTTTAAATATTTTTATATATAGATTCATTTATTTAATTATTTTTTTATTTATTTCTAATATATTTAGTATTATTTAATGATTTAATGGATTAATTTAAATATATAGAGTTTTTATTTATTTTTAATTTAATAATCAACAACTATGTATATAATAAATATTAGCCATCTATAGTAAATTAATATATTTTTATAAATCTATATATATTTATATATTCAAATTTTGTATTTCATTATATAAAAACAAAACAAAACAAAACAAAATAAATAGTTGAAATATGAAGTACAGATTGAGTCAAATAAAATATAAAAAATAAAATAAAACAAAATAAAATAAATAGTAAAGTAATATAGAAGAGTAAAGTATTAATAAAAATAAAATAAAATAAATAGTAGAAATATATATTAATTAAATTAAAAAAAATAATACTAAATAAATTAATAAATAGATAAATTAATCAAATTATAAATCATAAATGTAAAAATATTTATAAAAATAAATTTTAATAAAAGTAATTTTAAATAAATATAATTTCAAATAAATAAAAATAAATAAATAAAGAATAATAAATAAATTATTATTTTGGAGCATCACATTTAATTAAAATTATCTTACGAATAGCTTATAATAATTAAATTTAGGTAGTACAAAAAAACTTTAAAATTTTTAATTCTATAAAATTAAATTCTATAATAAATATAATGAAATAAACTGGTTTTATATAGATAAATAGATATTTATTTTCAATTTATTTCATCTTTTTTTTTTTTTTTTTTTTTTTTTTAAATTTTATTATTTATAAATCATCATAAGAACAAGTTAATTCTAATAATATTCGAATATAATTAAAGTTTTAGCAATAAAACTTAATTTTTTATATATATAGTTTAAAATGAACCATAGGTCAAATGTAACATATTTAAATCTAACCCATAAAATAGTTTTGTAAACTTTTTTTTAAAAAAAAAAAACATTAAAAATAAATGATTATAAATATAAAAAAAAATATATTTTAAATAATTTATTAATATTATACATAATATTTGATTGAAAGAAAGTAATAATAAAGTATTAATAATTGTATATCTATTAAATAAAAAATATATATGTGTATAAAAAGACAATAAACAATGAATTCTATCTGTTCGTTCATCTATTAATATTACACATTTATATATATATATATTAATTATTATATATTTTTAAGATTTTTCTATAATCAGTAAAATTTTTTTAAGATATTATTATTATTTATTTCGTATAAAAACATACAAAATTTTTGAAGTTTTTTATACAATATAATAGGAAAAATAAATAAATAGCAAAATAAAAAAAAAAAAAAAAAAAAAAAGGACTTTAATAATAATTTGTTTAATTATATTTTATTTCTTTTTTTTATTATATTATTCATATAATATTGTATATTACCATATATTGAATTTTATAATCAATTTATATATTCCTATTTTAAAAAACTTTATTTTGTAAGAATAAAAAATATATATAATTATTAATATTTTTATAAAATTAAAATTAAATTAATAATTTATAATTATATATGTATTTAAATAAATATAATTACTAATAAATTGTCATAATAATCGATAATAACATAATTAATAAGTTAATTATGACATTCAAAATTTTAAATATAGTTTTAATTATGATTAAAGAATTTATTAAGGATTAACAATTGAAAATATCAACCTTATTTTAAATATATTATATATATATCTTTATATTTTTTATATTTTATATAGTAATTATGATGAAGGATGTTTCATTATATATTACTATTAAAGTACAAGGAATGAGGATAATGGACACATTTTAAAAATTTTTATTAATAATAATATATAAAATTTATATATAATAAATAAATCTAAATTATACATAAATAGTTATAAGACATATATGAGGCAAATTAGTGAAATAATGTTAATTTATAAAATAATGACAATAGATTGAATTTATCTTTATTAGGATTTGAATAATATTCATTATTATATTAATAGTCATTAAATTCATTTAATTCCATAGTAATAAATGATTATTTGAAAGGAAATTTAATTCATTTAATTTCATAGTAATAAATAATGATTATTTGAAAGGAATTTTTTTTTTTTAATTGATAATTCATTTTAAAGTATACTAATTAATAATTTGGTGGTGAATGAAAAATATAGAAATAATAATAATAATAATAATAATAATAATAATAATAATAATAATAATAATTATAATAATAATAATAATAATAATTATAATAATAATAATAATAATAATTATAATAATAATAATAGTATTAATTGTATATATAATTATTTTTTTAATTATAATAATAATAGTATTCGTTGTATATAATATATACTGTTATGGCATTCTATAATATTTTAACATCATATATAGATAGGAATATAATAAAGCCATATAAATGCATTATAAATATATATACTTTAGGGTAAAACTTATGGATTAAAAATTATAAAATGTGGATTAGTTCAAGAAGTTTAATATTTTTTATTATATATAAACTATAAGTACATAATAATCATTTATTAATATTACAATGTATATATATTTAAGATATAATAATAAGAAAAATTGAAATAATAATAGTTATGGACTAAAAATTATAAAATGTGGAATAGTTCAAGAATTTTAATATTTTTTATTATATATAAAATATAAGTACGTAATAATCATTTATTAATATTACATTATATTTAAGATGTAATAAGACTAATTGAAATAATCATATTATTTCTTATTATTAAAGTTCACTAATTTATTAATATATTATTAACATGTTATTTTAATATATTTAGTTATGATATCTAGATTATATATGTACATATATATAAATGTATATACATGTGAAATGTTGATAGTTTAAATTTAACATAAATCATAAGAACAAGTATTATATGTATTTATTTATTTATACATATGAATATAAACTCGTTCTTACCATGTTTTAATAAATATACATATATATATTGTCCATTTTAATAATATCATTTGTATATAATAATATATCAATAGAATTATAATTATATAATCATAATTATCAATTACGTTTAAAAATATATTAAAATTCTAGCTCTCATAATTAAATCCTTTTTTTTTTTTTGTTATTTATTATTACATAATTAATGTACAATTATTTTTACAAAGATAAATAGGCCATAAAGAATTATTATTAGAATATTTTAAAATATAATTTCTAAAATAGTACATATTATATATATAATAAATATATACAAATTTGTATTTTATTTTACTTTATTTAATATTTTAAATTATTTAATTAAATATATATATATATTTTATAGTAAATGAAAAAAGAAATATTATTTTCATTAAATATAAAAATTTTATCTCTTAAATAATATACTTCAATTTTTATTTATTGTAATAAAATTACTAGTAAAAACAACTTTTCAATTTTATAATAAATAATTTTATTTTTATTAATTATTAATTAATAAAATATTTTTATAATTATTTATTTTAATTAAAAATCAATTTTGATATTTATTTAATTATTAATAATTTGATTAAGTTTTTTTACTTTTAATAACTTTATATAGTTAATAAAAATAATTTAAATTAAATTAAGAAAAAAAGGTTTTGACATATTATATTAAAACTGGTTAAATAATTATAATCACATGTTATCAACTAAAATTATATAGAAATAATAAGAAATTGATCAATATCCTTGATTGGCGGAAATGTATTGAATTCAAATTTTTTTTTGAATAACGAAAATAGTAAAGCTAAAAAAAAAAAACAATTTGAATAATTACTTTATGATTATGATTAATAGTGGAATTTTTTTTTTTTTTTTTAAAAATATTTATATATATATAATTTAATTTATATATTTTAAATTAAGTTTTTATAAAAAAAAATCTCCAGTTTTTTTTAGTTATAAATTATTACCTGTGGCTTGAATTAATAAATTTTAATTAATTGTCTATTCTTATTAAAAATTTATATATTTATTTTATATAAATATGGCAATATATTTTTATTAAATCCACACTTACTTCCAAAATTCAATAAATAAACATAATGTATGGCCAAGACAAAAATATACGTAATGTAATTAAAGAAAGTTTTCATAATATATAATAGAACATTATGGAAAAAAAAAAGGAAAAAATTAAAATCATTTACAAATCATTTTAAATATAAACCGATTATAATTAATTTTTTTTTTTTTTTATAGTTAAGTAAATATAATAAAAAATAATGGAGTTATTGTTTAATTAAATATTTACTGCTAATTTTGACAAAAAAATAAAAAATTATATATACATAGAAATGAATAAATAGTTTATATATAATAATTAATGATAATAATTGATAAGCACAATAATCAATAAATAATCAATCAATCAATCAATAAATAATAAATATACAAATAGATATACAAGTAAATAAATGAATAATAAATAAATAAGTAAATAAAAGAATATATAAATAGATAAATAAATAAATTAAAAAAGAGTTTTAAATAAATATGAATATTTTTTTTTTATTTTTATAAAATAGAAACAATGAATAATTCTTTATAAATTTACATTAATCAACAAAACATTTATATACAACTTTTTTTCCATTATACTGTTTAATATAAATAAACAAATAAAACAAAAAAAAATAATAAATTTTCATTATTTAAAATGACTGTATTTTAATTAGAAATTGAAAATAAAAATTATTAAATTAAAAGAAATATTGATAATAACATTAAAAAGAAAAGAATAACTATTTATATATAATAAAAGATAAATAATGAATAATTGACATATAAATAAATAAACAATTATAAATGACATACTATTAAATATTATAGTAAAGAGTAAATTAATGTTTTTTTTTTTTTATAACTATAAGAATATGTAATTATAAATAAATAATTATAAAAACCCTTTTATCCTGTTTAAACATATTGAATAGTTTTTTTTTTTTTTAAATAATAAAAAGGTTGAAATGTTCAATTTTTTTTTTATTTCGTTTATTTATAATTAATTATAGAAAAATATATTTTAATTTATAATTTGTTGTAATTAAAAAAAATATGATTATAAGTTAATTTTCATTATTTCAAATTCATTTATTTATAAGTTTTTATATATTATTTTAGTTCAATTATTTGCTATACTATTGTAATAATTATAACAGATAACCAAAGGTTAAAAGAGAAAAAAAAATGAACAAAAACAAAAACAAGAATAAAAAAAAAATAAATAGAAAGAAATTAAAATAAATTTTTTTTATTTTTATTTTTATTTTTTGAATACTTTTCAAAATTTATATATTGAATATATTATCTTTTATATTATAATTAAATTAAATTACATATGTAAAATTTGATATATCCTATATATTAAATAGCATTTCTTTTTATTATTTTCATCAATTATATTATCTATATATATAAATTAATAAATTTAAAATAAAAATGAAGGATAAATTTTTTTAAAATATTTATCTTCCATCAATTTTTAATATATTACTTAATTTAGTAATATATGTTTATATTAAATAATATTTATTAGTATTATTATACATAAATATTAACTAGATTAAAAATATAAAATAAATATATATATACAATTAATCTATATAATATAATATAGTCTATATAAAAAGATGAAAAGTAAAGTTTTTTAATTAATTATTTATAAAAATAAAAAATCATATGTAAAAATAATAAATAAATGTTGAATTTTAAAAAACTTTAATAAAAAAATTTAATTAAATCAATAATTATAAATAATTATAAATATATTAAATTTTTTTTGTAAAAAAAAAAAAAAAAAAAAAAAAAAAAAGGGAGAAAAAATAGAACAATTAATGTAAAATATGGCCTTTTATATTGTAACCATTTAGCCATTTAAGTATCTCCTTTCAGTAAAAATCAGATTTAATTAATGAAAGAAAAATCAAAGACAAAATATATATATATAAGAAATAAAATGGATTATTAAAAATGATTTATTCATTTATATTTTATTGCTAATTAAATAATTATCTTTGCAATTATGCTATTATAAATTATCATCAAAGGCTTTACAAATATTATTTTAAATTGAACTTGGTTAATAATATGTAATATTTTATATTTGATAATTATATTTTTTCATTGATATTCATAATATCAATGTGGAATTTTATTTAACTATCATTTATATTCATTTTAATAACTATTATTATTATTATTAAAATAAATTAAATTATATAATCTTTATTTTTTTTTTTTTTTTGTATTTTACTTTTTTTTGGGTGATTTAAATATATATTTTTTACCACTAATAAAAGAAAAATGAACCTAGTATGACTAAAATGATCAACATAATAAATTTATATATTTAAATAATTATGGTAATCACTATCATGAGGCACCGAAAATTTTTGGCAGTGTCTCGATAGCTTTTGCTATTAATGCAATCTCCAAAGCTTTTATTCACACCGGCAATATTTTAGTCAGTAAGAGGTGCAGAAGTATTCAATGAAGATGTTTTTCATTTTTTTTAATTTTATTATTATTACTTTTTATTATTATTATTATTATTATTATTATTATTATTATTATTATTATTATTATTATGCTTTGTTATTGGAATGGCAGTAATTTAAAAGTAATAAATAAAATTATAAATAATAATAAATAATAATAAATAATAATAAATAATAATAAATAATAATAAATAATAAATAATAATAATAAATAATAATAAATAATAATAAATAATAATAAATAATAATAATAATAATAATAAATAATAATAAATAATAATAAATAATAAATAATAATAATAATAATAATAAATAATAATAAATAATAATAAATAATAATAAATAATAATAAATAATAAATAATAAATAATAAATAATAAATAATAAATAATAAATAATAAATAATAAATAATAAATAATAAATAATAAATAATAAATAATAAATAATAAATAATAAATGATAAATAATAAATGATAAATAATAAATGGTAAATAATGAAATAATGAAATAGTCAATAATAATAATAATAAATAATAATAATAATAAATAAAAGTATGATAATATTAATAATGAAAATATTATTCAATAAATTTTTAATAGTACTTAAATAATTATTAATAATTAAATAATATAGTTGATGGATATTTTTTATTAAGACAATCTTATGAATTTATTTATGATTAATAATTTTTGAACAATTGTTTCATAATAGAAGTTATTTTTTTTAATATGTTATTAAAGATCTTATAAATAATGAAAAGTATATCTAGAATAGTATTGTAATATATTAATTGTTTTTTTTTTTGTTTTGAATTTTTATATTTTATATGTAAAATTAAATAAATGAATATTAGTATATGATAGAAATAAAATCATATTATATAAAGTTTTACCGATTTAATATATTGTTTTAATAAAGTTTAATCATATATTTATTGATAAAAAAATATATTGATACAAATAAATGAATAGAATAATATGAAATAAATAAATATTTTTAATTACATTACAATGATATATAAATGATACAATAATTTTTGAATAAGAAAAAAAAATAAGAATTATAATATAATAATATATTTAATATAAAGATTAATAATTGATTTAATTATATATAAATTTTTTTTTTTTTTTTAAAAAATAAAATAAAATAAAATTAAAATTAATCAAATTTAAAATAAAAAAAATTTTTTAATAAAGTAAATAAATAAATATTAATATAAATAATATAAAATAAAAATATACTACAATATATGATGATACTAGACTATTTTTTAAAAAAATTTAATAATATGTTTATAAACGTTGTTATTTTTATATTAGATACCTTTTCCTTTTCATTAATTAATTTAATTTAATTAAAACTGTATATTTTTCAAATTATTAATAAATTAAAGGCATAAAAATTAGAATTCTATATGTTCTTTTAATCTAATAATGTATACATTTTCTATAATATATTCTAGTTATAATGTAATGTATTCAAATTTGTGTCATTTAGTACTTTATGTAATAATTCATATGTGTAAATATATAAATTTTTAAACATTGATTTTATTTAGATATATATAAATAATATTATATTATATTATATTATAATAGATATCCTATATTGCAATAAATAAGAATTAATTGTTTATGAAATATATTTGAACTAAATTGAATTATAACTTTAATTTAAGGTAGAATAAAGTTTTGAAATAGAACCTATTTACTCTAAGATTCAATTTATGATAATTTCACATAAAATGAAAGAAAGAAAAAAATGGATATTATTAAACTTTTATGTAAATCATTAATAAAGTTTAAAACAAGAAAAAGTGTTTGAAGATAAAATATTATATATTTAATATATAATGGTAAAGATATTATATTATGTCATAAGAGATAGACTTTTATATTTATCAATTATTAAATAAATAAATAAATCAATAAAGAAAACTATTAATTCTAAATAAATTTTTTGTATTACTCTAAATTAATTAATTAATTATTAAATAAATAAATAAATAATAAGTAAATAAATAAATAAGCAAATAAATAAAACAAATAAATTTACTAATTAATAAATATAATTTGTAAATAAATATATAAGTTAATGTGTAATTAAATTTTTTAAATGTAATAATTTGAATCTAAAAAAATATTTGCGGCTAATATTTAAAAATAAACCATTTTTAACCTTAAGAAAGTGGTTATTTTTCATACTATATTAATCTCAATCCCTATTATTTTAAAGTCTTTGTTTCAAGCTGTTTAAAATGTGGCTTCAGAATGTCAATAAAATATGTAATTGATGTTATTGTTCTAACTTCTAAAGATAAATTGTCACCATTTCATAGCAATAAAATTAAATGTGGGGCAAAAGTCGGAGGATCGTTTATTTATTTATTTTTATATATCTTTTAATTAATTATTATTTATATATCATATTATAGGGCTGAAATTATGAAATTTACCTTTTAATGAGTATTCATTTTTTTTTATTAAAAAAAAAAAAAATAGAAAAAAAAAATTTTTTTTTCATATTTATATACTAATAAATTCAATATTCTGATTATAATATATTATAATAATATTAGTTATATATAATTAACCTAGAATCAGTTAAGCTGCATTTTAAATGCTTGCTAATTTTTAAATATATATTAAATATATATTAAATAAAATAGAATATAGCTAAAAATTATTAGAAAAATCATTTTTTATTATAAAAATTGGTTAATATTAAAAAACTATATTTCTTTATTGCTATTTTTTTTATTACTTGTTTGATAAGTAATATGTTATATATATTTTGTTTATTTTAACCATTAAATTTTTTCCATTTGTAACTAATTTAATAATTATAATAATAATAATAATACAAATAAACTAAAAATTATAATAAAATAATAAATAATAAATAAATAATTATGAATAATAAATAATATAATAAATAATAAATAATAAATAATAAATAATAAATAATATAATAAATAATAAATAATAAATAATAAATAATAAATAATAAATAATAAATAATAAATAATAAATAATAAATAATAAATAATGAAGTAATAAATAATAAATAATAAATAATAAATAATAAATAATAAATAATAAATAATAAATAATAAATAATGAAGTAATAAATTATTTAAATATTATTTTATATTTTTTTTTTTTGAATAAAAGACTTAAATATATTAATTATTGGTAAATTAGTTAATATCAAAAGAATATATATATATATAAGATTCTTAAAATATGTATAATATATTACATTTATACTGTATTATATATAACTATCTATTTAAATTGCTAAAGATTAATTATTTTTTTTTTTATTTTTTTATAAACTTTTATATATTTTATTATAATTAATAATCAATTAGTATTGTATTCTATGGTTGTATTTAATTATTTAATAGGTGATTTACAACCATATATATATAAATATATAGAGGTATAATTCTTTTTTATAATTAAATTAATTTTATTTTAATATATATTATTTTATTGATATATTAAAAAATAACATTTTCCGATTTGATCTAGTATTCTTTAATATATGATATGATATATTATTGCTATTTAATTATTTAATAGCTAATATATATAACAATAATTATTTTATTTTATATATTTATATATATTTATTTATTATTTGTTATAAGGGTTAATATAGAATAAAATAATGATAAAAATATTAAAATTGTAACATTTATTTTTATAATTGTAAAATTGTTATTAGTAAATTATTTAATATTATTTATTTATGTTTTTTTTTTTTTTAAAAAACTTTCATATTAATTTAATAATTCAGTAATAGATAATTTTAATATAATTAATTTTTGAACCTATTTATTATTTATAATATTTACAGGTATAGATAATAAAATAAAGTAATTTGAATTATATATAAATACCAAATAATTTTTCTTTTTTTTTTTTCTTCTTTTTTTTTTTTTTTTTACTACACACTTTTTTTATTTAATAAAGGAAGCAAGTAAAAAATATATATAAAAAAACGATAGTAATATTTTTAATAAATATTATTTATTTTAGCACATCTTATATACTATAAAATTTATTATAAATTTATTTTAGAATAAATTTTTTATTCATAATAATTTTAATAATTATTTTTTAAACTTAATTAAAATAGAATATAATGTAAGTAGAATTTATTTATGTATTATTTTTTTTTGTTTTGGAAAAGAGTATTGAATTGTAAAAATAATTATAGAATTAATATATATAGACGAAATAATTGAAATAGATGTATTTCTTTAATTAGCAGTGTAAAATAAATGGCATTGAAAGAAAAATAAAATTGCAGCAATAAAATTAAAAATAATTGTTTAATAATAATATTTTATATAAAAAGATAAAAATATTAAAAGATAGAAATAAAAATGTTGGAAATATAAAGTAATGTGAGAATTTGTTACAAAAAAAAAAAAAAAAAGAAATATTTTTAAATTTTGAATAAAGAAATGGGTAATAAAAAATAGTTTTTATTGTTGAAAGAGATTTTATCTTTTAAAAAGAAAAACCTATTAAATATGTATGAAAAAAAAAGAGATTTAATATTGAAAGAAGCAATATTTTATTTATTTATTTTTTTTTTTATATTTAATATTAAAAAAAATAGTAAAAAAGGTGTAACAATGAAAAAAATTACTATTCATTTTATTAATATTATTAAAAATAATATAATTTAATAACAATATGTTTTTATTTTTTATTTATTTTTTGTATATATAAAAATAATATTCGATAGTTATATCAAAAATGACTTCTTTCAAGGTTCAATCTGACAATGTTAAGTACACTGATGACGCTATCATCTCTACTTACGTTTACCAAGACACTAGAGTTGAAAAGAAGGAAGGTGAACCTTTAATTGTTAAGCCAATTGAAGAAACCTATATGTTCAAGACTGAAACTAAGATTCCAAAGTTAGGTCTTATGCTTATTGGTTGGGGTGGTAACAATGGTACTACTACGACCGCTGGTATTCTTGCTAACCGTCACAAGTACACCTGGCAAACTAGAAATGGTACTCAAACCTCTAACTACTTCGGTTCTGTCACTCAATCTTCTACTTTAAAGATTGGTGTTGATGAAAATGGCCAAGATGTCTTCATTCCATTCCACGAAATTCTTCCAATGGTTAACCCAAATGATATTGTTGTCGGTGGTTGGGATATCAGTTCTCTTAATATGGGTGATGCTATGCGTCGTGCTAAGGTTCTCGAACCAGATCTTCAAAACCAACTTTACGATGAAATGTCCAAGTTAAAGCCACTTCCAGCTCCATACTACCCATCTTTCATTGCTGCTAACCAAAAGGATAGAGCTGACAATGTTCTTAAGGGTACTAAGCAAGATAACTTAGATGAAATCCGTAAGCACATCAGAGATTTCAAGAAGGACAATGAATTAGATAAGGTTGTTGTTCTTTGGACTGCTAACACTGAACGTTACGCTGATATCCTTAAGGGTGTTAACGATACTGCTGATAACCTTCTTAACGCTGTTAAAAACAACCATGAAGAAGTTTCTCCATCTACTATCTTTGCTCTTGCTTCTATCTTAGAAAAGACTCCATTCATTAACGGTTCTCCACAAAACACTCTTGTTCCAGGTGTTATTGATTTAGCTATTCGTGAAAACGTTTACATTGGTGGTGATGATTTCAAGAGTGGTCAAACTAAGATGAAGTCCGTTATGGTCGATTTCTTAGTTAACGCTGGTATTAAGCCAATTTCTATCACTAGTTACAACCACTTAGGTAACAATGATGGTAGAAACCTTTCTGCTCCAGCTCAATTCCGTTCTAAGGAAATTTCTAAGAGTTCTGTTGTTGATGATATGGTTGCTTCCAACAAGATTTTATACAAGGAAGGTGAACACCCAGATCACGTTATTGTTATTAAGTACACTCCAGCTGTTGGTGATAGTAAGCGTGCTCTTGATGAATACCAAAGTGAAATCTTCATGGGTGGTCGTAACACTATCTCCATGCACAACGTTTGTGAAGATTCTCTTCTTGCCGCTCCAATTATTATTGATTTATGTATTCTTACTGAATTAATGACTCGTATTACTTGGAAGAGACCAGAAGATGCTGAATTCAAGAAATTCCACTCTGTTCTTTCTGTTCTTTCTTACTTATTAAAGGCTCCAGTTGTTCCAGAAGGTACTCCAGTTATTAACGCTTTATCTAAGCAACGTAAATGTATGGAAAACATCTTCAGAGCTTGTGTTGGTTTACCACCACAAAATGATATGATGTTAGAATCAAAGGCTTTCTAAATGTCTTAAAAATTAAAGAAAAAAGTAAAAAAAAAAAAAAAAAGACAAAATAAAATAAAAAAAATGACGTAAGAAAAAAATGATTTCTTATTTTTAATTATTAATTTTTATTTTATTTAAAAAGTTTTTTTTTTTTTTATACTTTTTTCTGAAGTTCATATTTATTTTAATTATATCTATATATTTTTAATTTTAATTTTTTTTATAATTATCCATGGTTCTATAAAATAGAATTAAAAAGGAAAAAAAAAAAAAAAGAAAATGTTAATTATTATGGATATAATTAAAGTATCTTAACCCTTTTAATCCCTTGATAAAAAAAATTAAAAAAGTTTTTTTTAACATAGAATTATAGATCATGACACGTTCTTATCCAATTTTTTTTTTTTTTTTTAAAAAAATATATTATTAAAAAAAAAACAATCATCATAAAATTAAACTAAAATCATTTTATTAATCTTATAAATAATAATTTAATACATAATATCTCATACCATTAAATTAATTAAACATTTTAAAACACATTGTAAAAAACAAAATAAAACAAAATTTAGAATATTTTTTATTTGCTTAAAAAAAAAATTTAATAAAAAATTTTTAAGAAAAAAATATTTTTAAAGTATTTTTTTTTTTATTCTCATTTTTATTATTTTTTTTTATATCCATTTAAAAAAAAAAAAATTAGTATTATATTTATATAATAATCCTTTTATTATTGTCCATCCCCAAAAGTTGAATTAAGAAATAATATTAATAATAATAATAATAATATATAAAGAAAAAAAAAAAAAAAAGATAATATAGAAATGTAAGTAAGAATTTTAGAACAGAAAGCATTTCAGAATTTGTTATTATTATTATTTTTTTCTTTTTATTTTTTTGTATTTCATAAAATAACCCTTATTATTTTTATATTTAATCTATGTATATTATAACAAGAACTATTTTATAAAATTACCTCTAAAATTAAAAATAAAAACAAGATAAAAAAATAAATAAAAAATAAAGATAAAAAAAAATTTTTTTTTAAATATTTATAAAATATATATATACATTATATACAATGAAATATCTAATGGAATTATCTACCAATTTTTCTTTATTCATTTCTTATTTTTTATTTTATTTTATTTTATTTTATTTTATTTTATTTTATTTTATTTTATTTTATTTTATTTTATTTTATTTTATTTTATTTTATTTTATTTTATTTTATTTTATTTTATTTTATTTTATTTTATTTTATTTTATTTTATTTTATTTAATCTGTACTTTATATTCATATTTCAACTATTTATTTTATTTTATTTTATTTTATTTTATTTTATTTTATTTTATTTTATTTTATTTTATTTTATTTTATTTTATTTTATTTTATTTTATTTTATTTTATTTTATTTTATTAAATCTATACTTATATTTATATTTCTACTATTTATTTTATTTTATTTTATTTTATTTTATTTTATTAAATCTGTACTTATATTTATATTTCTACTATTTATTTTATTTTATTTTATTTTATTTTATTTTATTTTATTAAATCTGTACTAATATTTATATTTCTACTATTTATTTTATTTTATTTTATTTTATTTTATTTTATTTTATTAAATCTGTACTTATATTTATATTTCTACTATTTATTTTATTTTATTTTATTTTATTAAATCTGTACTTATATTTATATTTCTACTATTTATTTTATTTTATTTTATTTTATTTTATTAAATCTGTACTAATATTTATATTTCTACTATTTATTTTATTTTATTTTATTTTTTTTTATTTTATTAAATCTGTACTTATATTTATATTTCTACTATTTATTTTATTTTATTTTATTTTATTTTATTTTATTTAATTTTATTTTATTTTATTTTATTTTATTTTATTTAATTTTATTTTATTTTATTTTATTTTATTTTATTTTATTTTATTTTATTTTATTTTATTTTATTTTATTAAATCTGTACTTATATTTATATTTCTACTATTTATTTTATTTTATTTTATTTTATTTTATTTTATTTTATTATTATTTTTTTTTTTTTATAATAAATTTTAATGTAAATATTATGAAATGCAAAAATAGTTATATATTTATTTTGTTGTGCTTAAAGATTTAATATTACATTGATTTTATTGTTGTTAACTTTTAAATTTTCTTCTATGACAAATTTCTCTTATTGAAATATAAAGATAAATTTACCTATGTAGCCAAAAAGTAAATTTATCGATGACCTTTTCATTTTATATGGAAAAATTCATCATGTGTTATTAATCATTTCACTAATAATATTCCTACTATGTCACATTACTCATGGACTAAAGAATCAAGGACTTTAGATAAGAAATTAAATAGTAAAAATACAAATGAAATTAAAAAGTTTTATTGGGAAAGAGATGTCTTCAAACCCTTAAAAGTTAAAAAAGCAATTATTTACAAGGAGAATGATTTTGGATTTATTTCAGAAATCAGAAACTTAACATTTCAATATCCTAAGTATCAATTGGGATTCTTTTGGATTTCTCGAATTAGGTGTGGTTTTAAATTTGACATTAGTATTTCCATTAAAAGAAAAATAGTCTCAGAGGATTGCCCTAAGTGTTGCCCTTGTTGTGGTGTTAATGTACCTAGCTTTTCTCACTGGATCTTTGCCTGTAAAGAATTGGAAAATTACAGAAATAAATCTTTACCTTTTCTAGATGATCTCTTTTTGAAGTTTGCAATGATAATTGAACAAAAATCCTTGGATGTTTCCTTGATTCAGAAAAGAATTATGATAATAATATTTATTTATTTTATATCGAGTGCTCTTCTTGGCGGGCGTTCAATATATGAAAAATTTAAAGTTAATGATGGGGAACAAAGACAATTAGTTGACGATATTTTTAAACAATTTAAAAATATCATCAACTGTTTAAAAATATCGGCATAAATACTAAATAGTCTAGTTTCGCTCACAGAAATTAGAGAGAGAGTAATTCTCTTAATGAAAATCTTTTCTGTATTTTCAGGACAGAATTTAATGTACACCACACTATCTATTTTAAAAATGTTACTTCTTTGATTTTATTATTTTAGATTTAAATGGTGATCATGTTTTATTACACATAGTATACATCACACCGAAATTATTTTTAACTTTTGAACTTATTGTTATTCTTAATTATAATTACATTAAATTTTCTATAATTAATTAAATTTTTTTTTTTTTTTTTTTTTTTTTTTTTTTAATTTTTATTGTTTTTTATTTTACTTAATCTTTTACTTAATATCTTATTTTTAATTTTTATCTTTAAATTATATAATGTTTTTTTTTTTTAAAAAATGTACATAAAAATATAATTAATAAAGTATTGAAAGTATATTTTCTTCTTAGTCTAAAAAAAAAAAAAAAAAATTGAAGTTTTCTTGGATTTTTTTAGAATTTCATTAATAACCTTATTATTTTGCAGGGAAGTAAAAAAAAAAAAAATAATAAAATTGCCCTATATTTTCATACATTTTTAGGTTATGAAAAACAAATTAACGAATATATTTATAAACCCCAATTAAGAGAGTCAACATCATACCGATTTAACAAAGAAGAACTTCTTTTTATTAGTCATTCGAATTCATCTAATATATATTGAAATAATCGCTCTTGATATAATGAATTTATAGAACTTGGTATATGGAAATATTTAGAAGAACCAACTTATCTACTTTATATATGTTACTTCTTTGTTGTATTATATCAGAATTTTTTTTTTATATTGTATAGAAATAATTCCAATCACCCCATAATACCATAACTACTAGTAAAATTTTCATTAAATTATATTAATTTAAAATTTTGTCAGAAAATATGCATAAATTAATATAGTAATAATAAAATCTAAAACGCTTTTAATTGGTGAGGATTATAATATTAAATAGTATTATAAATTTTTTGTATAATACATATATACATATAGTTTATTTGAATAGAATTTAAAATTATTAAAAAAGAGACTATTTTTTTTTAAATTTTATTTTTATTAAAAACATCTGTAATTCAATGTAGGTTTTTAAATGAATAAAGTATGTTACTCATAATTATTAATTTATTTTAGGAAATTGCTTAAAAAATTCATCAATTATAAAAATTAATAAATTTTATAATAATATTTTACTATTATGTTTTAATTTTTTAAAATTTTATATGGGGTTGAAAAAAAATTTTTTTTATCTTTATTTGGAAACTATTAAATTCATTATTTAATTTAAATTTATAAAACATTCAATAAACTATTATCATTATTCCTACTTTCATAAAATTATCAAATTAGATCATTTAAATTTAATAATAGAGATATTAATTTTTACATTTTTATTTTTTATTAAATAAAAATTTTTTTTTTAATCAAATAAAACTTTTTTAATTGATTAACAGTACCTCAGGTATTTTTTTTTCATTCATTTACATAATTAAGTGTAGATTTTTTATTTTTAAAAAAATTATTATTATTATTATTATTATTATTATTATTATTAATATTATTAATATTGTTATAATTAATTATATCTACTTAACATTTAATTACATTTTTTTAATAATCAATTTTCATCATTTAAAAAAAAATAAAAAAAATTTTTTTTTAACTTTATTTGGAAATTATTAAATTTAATTTTTTTTAAATTAAAATTTTGATATTTTATAGAATACATAAATATTGATTTGATTAGGAATAAACTTTATTTAATAATAATTATTAAAAGAGAAAGTATGAATATATATTATTACTTTTATACAATTATATACAAAAGTTTTATGGCATGATTATAATATATATAATTATTTTTATTACTATTAATTCTTTTTATTTTATATTTTTGAAAATTTTGTCATAATTTCCCGTTAATTCAATTAATTGGTAAATAATATATCTATATTATTTATTTTAACTTTATTTTTATATCATTTAAATGTATCTATAATTTTTTTTAAAAAAATACTTTAAAAACTTTCTAAAAAGCTTTTTTTTTTTTTTTTTTTTTTTTTTTTTTTTTTTTTTAAATTTTATTTAATATAAAAGTTTGATAAAAAAAAAGTATAGATTATTACAAATTTTAAATTAAACAGAAAATAAAAAAGATTATTCTCTCTTTAAAAATGATAAAAAATCGTTAAATTTTAAAATTTTATTATATAAATATATATAATACACTTAATTGCTTATTGGTAGTAATATTCATCAAAAATTATTATTTTGATACTAATGAAAAAAAAAAAGAAATGGAAAAATAAATAAATAAATAATAAATAAGCAAATGAATGAATAAATAAGAATATGAAATTAAGAGTATAAAAAATTTTTTTATGTGTATAAAGTATATAATATAACTCTTATGTATAGTACAAACTCTTAAACTTTATTTAAACTTAAAAACTTGGTACTTTTTATATGAATTAACATTAAGTAATGATATATTTTAAATACATTTATAATCATATAATCATTCAATTAATTTATAAAATATAGTTATAAATTTTATAATATCAATTCTAGTTTATATAATTCAAGTTTATCAATCATTAATAGATAAATAAAAAGCACTAATACTATTAATTAAAAAAAAATTATTAAGCTTTAAAAAAGAATGTAAAGTTTTTAAAAGTAAAATGTTTTTGACTTTAAAATATGGTTACTAATAAATAAAGTTTTATAGGAAATATAGTTTATTTTTTATTATTTATTTAAGTAAAATTGACTTTTTATTTAATATTAATATTTAGTATGTATTCATTATTGTAAAAATCAAAAAAAAAAAAAAAAAAAAAAAAACGGTTCACTGTAAAAGATAAAAGAATTAAATATTATTTTAAATAGTAAATTGTTTTATATTATAATATGTAAAATATATATATAATAGTAAATATTATATATTTAACAATAATATAATAATAAACAAAATAAATAATGAATGAATAAATAAACACCTAAATAAATAACTAACTAAATAAATTAACAAATTAATAACTATTTAGGTAAATAAATAACTAAATAACTAAATAAATAATATATAAATAAATAAGAAAGTAAGCAAATAAACTAAAAATTAAATAAATAACTAAACTAAGTAAGTATGTTAAATAATAATTAATAAATTAATAAATAGATAAAAAATAAATAAATAAATAAATAAATATAAATAAATAAATAAATGTATAAATAAATAATTTTATATTTAATTAAAAAATATAAAATATGGAAGTGAAATGTATTATATCTATATTTAAATTAATATAAAAATATATTTTATTTTAATATTATCATATTTATAATTAATTTATTTTATATTTATATTTGCATTATATTGTATTTATATTTATATTTATATTTTAATTATATTTGATTATTTAAATTTTTAAAAAATTTCTTTATATTTATATTATATGAATAAATATAGTATTAATATAATCATTCAATTGATATAATATTAAGTATAATAATTAATAAAAAAAAAAAAATATATATATATATATATAAAATATAAAAAATATATAAAACTATGAATAAAATTAATATGTTTTATGATATAAACTTTTATTTATTTATATTTATTAATAGTATAAATGAATATATTTATCTTATAATATATTAGATTTATATTTTTAATTTATTCATAATTATATTTTTTTTATTAATTCTTTAAAAATCATCTTTTTTTTTATTTTAAATTTTTAAAAAAAAATTTCCTTATATTTTAATAGACTTTTATATATTTTGGAAAGCAAAAAGAACTTTTGAATAACATTATATTAATAATTAATAATAAATTTAGTTTTATCACTCTCTATCACTCTCTATTGGTAAAACAAGAACAAACGAACAAATAAATATTATTAATAATAAAAAATAATTGAAAAATAATAGTTTTATATTATTGTTCGTATACCATGTATTAATGTAAGAAAAGAAAAGACCATATATAAGATGTGAACTTTTTGAATTATTGAATTTTATTTTTATTTATTAAAATATATAAATGTAATATATCTATAATAAAATAATAACATAAACAGTTTAAGCAGTATAATAAAGCAAAAAATTAAGGATAAATACTTAAAATTCTTAATATAAAATAATGAAATAATAAAACTTATAGTAATAAAACTTATAGTGACACTATATGTAAAGTAGTCATAAAACTATTATTTTAGATTAATGATTTAAAAGATATTTTTAACTCTGCGTATAATAAAAATTTTGATAAAAATATATATTCAATTTTAAAGATTTTAATAGATGTATTATTGTTTTTATTTTAAAATTTTATAATTTTTTTTTAAAACTATATTTATATTCGAAATAAATATATTATTATCTTAAGGAATTTATTAACAATTTATATATATATATATATTTTAAATAGTCGTTGATATATAAAAGAAATCATTATATAAAAGAATAAAAATATTTATTAATTAAACAACAAATATCAATAATATAGATATAATTTTTTATATAAAGAATTATTAAATTTTTAATATACTAAAATTCAATACCAAAATCATTTTTGTAAAGAGTACCTTTTTTTTTTTTTTTTTTATATTATCAATATAAATTCATTCATATAAATTCAATCATTTATTATATAGAAAATACAACAAACAAAGAAAATCTAATTAACTTTATAAATTAATTTTTTATACCAATATTATAAAATTATATTAAATAAATATAACAACATATAAAAACTAATATTCAGTATTATCTGTATTTTTTTTTTTTTTTTTCTTATTTTAACAATTTTTAAGCAATATATTTGTGAGAAATAAATTATTATCAATTAAATATATTTATCGAAAAAAATAGCTATCAATTAATATTAATATCGGAGAAAGAACAATAAAAAGTATAATTATTAAAGTCAATAATTAATTAAATATTAATACTATATTATTCATTCTAATTTTTGATTGAATGTTCTCAGTATAAGAATTTTAAAAAAATTATTTATTATATCAATATACTTATAATTTTTGAATTATATAGTATTATAATTCAAAATTTCAATATTTGAAAATATATTCAAAATTACTTTCTATTATAGTTATTCATTTGTTTTAATATTTTATTGCTATTATTTTTTTTAATACAATTAATTTATTTAAAGTAAATATATAAAAAAGTTTTTCTTAAATTTTTTTTTTTTTTTTTTTTTAAAAAAAAAAAAAATTAATAACAATAACATAATAATCTATATATATAGTGAAAACAAATAAGAAAAAATAAACAATAAATCAATATAAAGTAATATATGATATAATAGAATATGGCTTTAACAAATATAAGAAATGAAGAAGAAGGTCAACCTCCCAAAAAATTTAAGATGCCATTTATTATAACGGATAATAAGCAATTTGCATATGTTAATGTTCGTGAATTTAATAATTGGCGTCGTATTAATGCTTGTCAGAAACCTATAGATATTAGTATGATAATTTTATGGATTACATGGTTTATTGCAGTGATAGGATTTTATTCTTTTGTATCCTTTTTCTTTCCAACACCAAATCAAATAGCAGTTTGTATATTTGCTGGTATATTAACTTGTATACAGTTAGCAACCACATTATATATTATGTTTGTTGAAACTCAAGATCCTGTTGTTCAACAACAAAATAAACCACGTAATCTTGATTATGTTAAAGAAATGGGTGTTCCAGTAATTGGTCCAGATAACTTCTGTCATATTTGTCAGGTCACTGTTGAACGTAAAACTCGTCATTGTAAACCATGTAATAAATGCGTTGCTGGTTTTGATCATCATTGTGTCTATCTTAATACTTGTATTGGAAGTAAAAATTACAGGTAAATAATTTATTAGAAGATTATGAAAAAATTTTATATGCATTTTAATTGTTAATAAACTTTTTATAACATATATTAATATTAAATATATAAATTATATTAATATTATATATATATATATATATATTTTTTTTAATAAAAAAAAGTGAATTTATTTTATTAATTTATCTTAGTGCATTCCTTGTACTTTTCTTCGCTGCTTGTTCGCTATACTACTTTATACAATTTTTCACTAATAGAAATCAATTTAAAGATACTGGTAATTATAATGATGATAGTAAAGAAAAAATTATTTAAAAAAATTTAATGATAGAATTAAAAAAAAAAAATTTTTTTTATTAATATAAATTTATCCTTTTTTTATTTTATTTTATTTTATTTTTAATTTATTATTATTATTATTATTATTATTATTATTATTATTATTATTATTATTATTATTATTATTATTATTATTATTATTATTATTATTTTATAGTTGAAACTTATTTCTCAACAGGAAAATATGCTCCAATAATATGTGATATTATTTTAATAATATATTGTTTATTCTGCTTATATGCTTACTTTACTGTATTAGAATTAATTATATTCCATTTTAAACTTTGTAAATAGAAAATATAATTATTTAGTAATTTATTTTAAAATTAATTAATTAATTAATAAATAATATATACTTAATATTTTAAAAAAATGTCTGTTTAAAAAAAAAAAAAAAAAAAAAAGGGTTATATAAAATGAAAACTCAAGAATATATTAGAAAGAGAGAAGATGATCCAGAATATTTTGAAAACTTAAAATTAAAAACATTATTTAAACAACGTATAATAGAGATTAAAGATAGACAAAAGACTAAAAGAAGTAGAAAGAGAGCTAAGAAACAAGTAAGTTTAAAAAAAAAAAATTTTTTTAGTTATATATTAATAGATATAAATACTTTTAATTATTTATTTTAAAAATAATTTTAAATATAATTTTTTTTCTTAATCATTTATTTAATAATAGTAATAATAAAAATACTAATAATAAATATTAATAATATTAATAATATTAATTAATATTAATTATAATATAAATGCTATATTTTATTTTATTTTATTTTATTTTATTTTTTTTTTTTAAAAAAAAAATAGAAACAACAAAAGGAAGATAATATATCAATTGAAACTGAAGAAGAATCTTATGAATTTAGAGTTTAATAGTCTTCATTTAAAAAAATTATGTTTTATATATTTATACATACACATTAAAACTTTTAATTTTTTTTTAATTTTTTTATATAAAAAAAATTAAAATAATAATAATAATAATAATAAATAAATAAAACAAATTTTATTTATTTAAGTTGCAACTATCAATCAAAATATTTTTGAACATTATATATATATATATATATTTTTTTTTTATTTTAACTTATATATTTATTAAATTATATCTTTATTTTTATATTTACTTTATTTTTTATTATTATTATTATTATTATTATTATTTTTTACATAAAGAAATTTTATTTATATATATACATGTATATACATATATAATTTTATTATAAATTTATAAATTTATTCGAATTCTTTTTTTTTTTTTTTTTTTTTTTTTTTTTTTTTTTTTTTTATATATGTATCAAATAAAAAAATAAAAAAAATTATTATATATACCTGAAAATAAAATATATATTATCCATGATATATATAAATTATTAATTTTAACAAAATTTAAATAAAAATATATTACAATTATAATAAAAATTATAAAACTACTTATTATTATATTATTATTATTTTATATAAAAATTAATTAAATAAAAGTTGAAAATTATATGTTTTTTTTTTTTTTTTTTTTTTTTTTTTTTTTTTTTATTATATATTTATTAAAATATTTAATAAATATATTGGATGATTGATTTATTAATATTTATTTATTTATACATTTTATAATTTTATAGTTAGAAACTATTGCTTCTAACGTACTTTAATAATAATATTATATTATATAATATATAATATTTTATTTCATGTATTTTATTTTTTAATTTTCATTTTAATTGTTTAATTTTATTATTATTATAAATTAAATAAAGTTATTTTCAAAGTCTCTCTATATATATATATATATATATATATATAATTTTATAATTTATAATATTTGATATTTATTTAATAATTTGAACTACTATAACTTTTTCTATGATAATCATATATCTTTTTAATTATATATCCTTTGGTATTATTATTATTATATGAATAATTTTCACTACTGTTACTTGTATTATTTGTATTAAAATTTGAATTATCTATAATATTTTTGGTGGTTGTGCTTTGATTTTGAGAAGTACTTATTTCCATGGTTTTCATAATGGAGGATTCATTATTAATAAATTGTTTATTAATATTTTTAATAAATAAGCTTTCATCATTTTCTTTTTTTAATAATATCATAACAATTCTTGAAAAATAAAGAATACTATAGTTTAATAAGGAAAACAATAAATAAAATAAAGAATTTTTTATATAGTGACTGATGTAATTAGTATCGTTGACGTTTTTCATAAAAAATAACATGATTAAGAAAAGTATATCAGTATATATAGCTAATACAACAAATCGAAGATCATAAAGCGTTCTTTTTAAATTCCATTCACTATATATTAATACTAAAATTATGATTAAAACAATAGATTTTATTACGGTTATTGAAATGATATCAAGATACGATAGAGTTTTGCTTTCTAATGCACAAATTTCAAAATTTTTCATTTCTGTTGGTGTTATTTGTTTTATAGTGTAGAGTGATGATAATATAATTAGATGGATAATATCAATACCAATAAAAAATATAATAAAAATAAATTTATGATTAGCAATCCAAATTGAAAACTTATTTTCTTCTGGAAAATTGACGATTAATTTATGTAATATCGGTATTAATATCAAAGTAGATCCAATCATTAAAAATGAAATGCTTAATTCACATTTTAATATCGTTCTTGGTCCATTTTCTAAAATGCCTTGACACAGTATACATATAATTCCAATTATCACTAAAAACCAAAAATCTGTTGATAGAAAACTGAAATATGATTCAAATCTCATAAAGTATAACATTATTAATGATGAAAACATAAAAACTATAAAAAATGAAAAGATAAAATAGAATATATACGCTAATGTAGCATTATCTCCGTAGATTGAAATATTATATATTTTTAGGATATCGTCAATTTTTTCAAGGACATCATATGATGAACTATTGCCATACAAAAATTCATATACATATGTTCTTAATAATTCTGAATAACTATCATAATCATAAGATATTAAATTTGGTCTACCAAAGGGTTGAACCCTTTTAAATACCTCACAATCAACATTTTTACATACTTCTTCATCTTCATATAAACTCATTATACCACTACCAAAATCAAATTTTATTAAAAGTTCTTTTTGAATTTTTTTAGATGTCAAAAATTTATACGTTTCAATTACAGAATCTCTTTTTTCTGGAGCTGAATATTTATTTATTCCAATATTATATCCTCCAACTGATGTACCAGAAATACCTTCTTTATGTCCTGGAATTAATGATTTTGTATAATTTAAATTAAAATCATTTGAAAAAAGTTTACAAAATAGAATTTTTTCTTCTATTAAATTTAATATTGAAATATATATTTCAGAACTAAATATAAAATCTATATATATAATTAAAATAAAATGATTAATTTAATTAATATTAATAATTTAAATTAAAAATATTTATTTTTTCCTTGTTCGTATTAAATTTATTTTATGCTATATATTTTATTTTATATTTTATTTTATTTTATTCAATCGGTACTTTATATTCATATTTCAACTATTTATTTTATTTCTTTTTATTTTATCAATAATAATAATAATAATAATAATAATAATAATAATAATAATAATAATAATAATAATAATAATAATAATAATAATAATAATAATAATAATAATAATAATAATAATAATAATAATAATAATAATAATAATAATAATAATAATAATAATAATAATAATAATAATAATAATAATAATAATAATAATAATAATAATAATAATAATAATAATAATAATAATAATAATAATAATAATATTATTATTATTATTATTATTATTATTATTTTTTTTTTTTTTTTTTTTTTTTTTTTTTTTTGATATAAGCAGTTTTAATAAATAACATATTCCATATTATTTATTATTTATATATTAATTTAAATTATTATTATTATTATAATCATATATAAATAAATATAAATAAATATATATATATATTTATATTTCACCTGAAGATATTTCATTTTTTATTTTTTTGATCATTTCTAATGCATTAATAGCATTTTGACTTGTAAAATCAGGAAAGGTTGAATTTATGTTTTCTCTATAGGAATATATAAATTCAAGAATGGCGAATGATCCTATTTCTGAATCTAATTTAATTATAATAAAAAATAAAGAAAAATTATATGTATGAATTGATAGATTATTACACTATATATTTTATTTCTATTAAAGATATCTACTTTATTATTAATTAAATTAAAAAAAAAAAAATAAAAAATAAAAAAAAATCATTTTATTTTATAATATTATTTCAAATGTTAATAAAAAATGAAAAAAAAAATTTAAAAGTTATTAATAATTTAATAAAATATTTACCTTCAAATAAACCATTATAACCTATTATATCTCTGTTATGTAATTGCTTTTCTTTGTCTTTTATATAAATTGCTGTTTCCAATAATTCATTCCAAGTTGTAGGTATTTTTTTTTCATATTTATTTAAAAGGTTCATGTTAGAATATAAAAAAGTGTAATCTAATAAAACTGGCTATATACAGTATATAATATGTTTATATAATTTTTTAAATTATAATAATGATTTAATTAATTTCTATATATATATATATATATATATATATTTAAAACTATAAATTTAATTATATTATTATTATCATTATTATTATTATTATTATTATGGATGTTATTTTAGTCTCATATTATTAAATTAGTAAAAATGAATAACAATAATTACAAGGCCAACAATTTTATTTTCATAGGTTCCAATAATGGATAATAAATTAGAATTGTACATATCCATATGATCCTGAGGAAGATATTTTTTCAAATCTAAAAAATATGGACCAAATTTTTGTGAATAGACCACATCAAATACTATTATATCATACTTGTCGCTACCTTTTTTAAATAAGGATTCCAATGTTGATTCATAATCATTAAAAAATATTGTTGAATTTTCTGGGGTAAGAAGAATTAAATTCAGAGTAATATTTAAATTATTTTCTTTTGAATATTTATTAAATTCTTTAGCCATATATGAGTAAACATTTTCTTTACCATAATAACCAAATGCAAGTGTATTAACATCAATGGTCCAAACATCTTATAAATAATTTTTAAATACATGTATTTTTATTATATGCAATTTTATTTATTAAAATTAATATTTTATATACTTTATTGTTACCTTCATAAAAAAATAAACTAAGGAAAATATATAATAATAAATTTAATAATATCATCTTTATAACTTTTTTCTTTATTAATTTTTTTTTTTTTTTTTTTTTTTATTTTTATTTTTATTTTTATATTATTTATTCATCTTTTTTAATAAATAATAATATATTAGAGATGGAATAATTTTAATATATAATTTCATGATTTTTTTGTAAAACTTTTTGGATTTTTTTTATATTTATTTTATTATATTTTATCATATATTTTAATATATTGGAGAAAAATTTAAATTAAAATTTCCTAAATGTTAATTTATTTTATTTTATTTGGATTTTTTTTATATTTATTTTATTATATTTTATCATATATTTTAATATATTGGAGAAAAATTTAAATTAAAATTTCCTAAATGTTAATTTATTTTATTTTATTATCTATTTTTTCATTTTAATTTTTTTTTTTTTTTAAGTTATTAAAGTTTTATAATTTTAGTTTTTATATTATTTTTTTTATATTCATATAAAAAAATATATATACTAATAAATAAAGTAATGTAAGATGATAAAAAAAGATAGTTTATTTTTATTCATTATTATTACATATTATATACTATTGAAGAAAATATACCTAAAAAAAAATTTTTTTTTTAATAATTAATAAAAAATACTTCAATATTTTATAATTAATTAAATAAAATCTATTTCAAAAAAAAAAAAAAAAAAAAAAAAAAGTGTAATATTAGTAAAAGATAAAATAATAGAAAAAGGATGGGTAAAAGATATAGATATTAAAATCTCCAAAAGAGGTCAAAAATATAAAAGTGAGGTATTTTTTAGAAAAAGATACCAGAAATCATTAGATAATAGATACTATATATATATATATATTTAATAAATTGAAAATGAAAGAAATAAAATAAAAAAAATGAATACTATATATTTTATATTTTATATTTTATGTTTTCATTTGAATAATACCAATTAGCAATTAATATTAAATACTTATATTAGTTTTATATCTATTAATGTACCCACTCATTTCTTTAGATAAATGAAATATTTTATATATATATCATCTAATTTCATTAATTAATTCTTATTAATAAGAATTACTAAATTTATTCATTATTTAATTATTCAAGTATTCAAGTATTTCGTGAATCTATTATATAGATTGTTTTCTTATTTAGTGTATTCTAATTTTAATTTAATTGTATTTTTTTTTTTAATAAGACTTCTAATATGAAAATATTTAATGTTATTGTATGTAAACTTTACATTAATGAACTTTTTTAAATAGTTATATTATATTATAACATTATGATCAATTTTGATAGTTACATAACTTATATTAATATTTAATTTATTAAAATAAGCTTAAATATTTTAGAGACTATAATTTTTTCAATAATTCAAACTATAATATTCAAATTTAGCTGTTGATGGGGTCCTCATATTTCTGTAGTTTAGAAGGTCAATTCTTCAATTCTTCATAGTCCTTCCTATCATTATTAAGAAGTTGAAATTAGATTTTCTAATGTCTCTGTCATCATTATAATCTGTATCAAAGAGAATTTCATATTGTTCCATTTCTTGAGAAGTTAATACAATAATTTTCCAAACCTTTAAGATATTTAAATATTCTTTTAACAAGTTCGATCCAAACACAAAGAAATGTATATTTTTAAATATTAATTTTAAATCTCATTGCTATATAATCATGGATTATCACAATTACAGCATACACTCTGTAAGAGAAGCTGTTTTTTGATGAACTACAACCAGCAAATATCATAATCAAAAATGAAAATATCAATTCTAAATTGGAATACTACCGTTTACCAGTTTTTCCAATTGATGTACACGACAAGATCAGTGATACCTGCACTGGAGATAATCAAGAATAAAACAATACATTATTTGATAGAGCAATATATAAAAATACATTAGGCTCTTTAATCTACTTATCCTAATGCACACGTCCTGATATTGCATTCTGCGTTGGAAAGCCGAAGAACCAACAATCTCAGACTGGAAAAAGATAATAAATATTTTTAAATATTTAAATTATATTAAAAATTATATAATATCCAATAATGGAATAAGTGAAATAGTTACCTATACGGATTAAGACCTTGTAGGTGACATTAAAGACAAAAAATCAATGTCGGGATAAATCATTCTTATGGGAAGGAGCCCAATATGATGGAACTCCAAAAAGCAATCTACCGTAGCAACTTCTTCTATGGAAGCCGAATACATAGGCAACTCAGAATGTGTAAAGAAAGTACATCGAATTAGAAGCATTATATTAGAATCATTCAACATAGAAAATAAAATAAATAACTATATTTAAAGATAACTTATCAAGTAAAAGCAACAATTGAAAATGGCGAACTAAACTCAAAACTTAAACATATTAATATATAATTTTATTTTAACAAAGATATAATAAAAAACAAAAGAATAGCCCTTGAATACATTAAAACTCAATACATACTTGTAGACGTTCTAACTAAAAATATTAACGGACCAAAAATGACAAAATTCACAAACATAATTTTTGACAAAAACAGAAAATTAAGTTTTAGAGGGGAATGTTAGCAAACAAAGATTTTGACATATTTTATTTTATAATTGAAATAAATTAAATTTACATTTAAAATATATTTTCTTTATTTTCTCGTTGCATCACATTTCATTATTTAATTTCATTATAATAAACTTCATGATATTTTACACAAGCCATAATTTGTATATAAACTCACGTATTTTTTAAATCGTAATTACATTATTAATTTTATATTAATAAATAAAGTTTAAAATTTTATATTTACTTTTATTAAAATTAATATAAGTTCAAAATTATATATATATATATATATATATATATATTTTTTTTTTTTTTTTTTTTTATTATATATTGATATAAAATGAAATATTCAAACCATAATTAATATAAAATTAATTTTTATTATTCAAACATAAATTAATGTCATAAATCAAATTTAAATAAATATTTATATATTGGATGATTGATTTATTAATATTTATTTATTTATATATTTTATATATTTATTAATTTATAATACTTGATATTTATTTAATAATTTGAATTATCTTCTATGAACGATTTACTACTATAACTTTTTTTATGATATTCATATATCTTTTTAATTATATATCCTTTGGTATCATTATTATGCGAATTTAATTCATTATTGCTATTGTCGTCTATATTAAAATTTGAATTATTTATAATATTTTTGGTGGTCGTGCTTTGATTTTGAGTAATACTTATTTCCATGGTTTTCATAATGGAGGATTCATTATTAATAAATTGTTTATTAATATTTTTAATAAATAAGCTTTCATCATTGTCTTTTTTTAATAATATCATAACAATTCTTGAAAAATAAAGAATACTATAATTTAATAAGGAAAACAATAAGTAAAATATTGAATTTTTTATATAGTGACTGATGTAATTAGTATTATTGATGGTTTTCATAAAAAATAACATGATTAAGAAAAGTATATCAGTATATATAGCTAATACAACAAATCGAAGATCATAAAGCGTTCTTTTTAAATTCCATTCACTATATATTAATACTAAAATTATGATTAAAACAATAGATTTTATTACGGTTATTGAAATGATATCAAGATACGATAGAGTTTTGCTTTCTAATGTACAAATTTCAAAATTTTCCATTTCTTTTGGTGTTATTTGTTTTATAGTGTAGAGTGATGATAATATAATTAGATGGATAATATCAATACCAATAAAAAATATAATAAAAATAAATTTATGATTAGCAATCCAAATTGAAAACTTATTTTCTTCTGGAAAATTGACGATTAATTTATGTAATATCGGTATTAATATCAAAGTAGATCCAATCACTAAAAATGAAATGCTTAATTCACATTTTAATATCGTTCTTGGACCATTTTCTAAAATGCCTTGACACAGTATACATATAATTCCAATTATCACTAAAAACCAAAAATCTGTTGATAGAAAACTGAAATATGATTCAAATTTCATAAAGTATAACATTATTAATGATGACAACATTAAAACTATAAAAAATGAAAAGATAAAATAGAATATATATGCTAATGTAGTATTATCTCCGTAGATTGAAATATTATATATTTTTAGGATATCGTCAATTTTTTTAAGGACATCATATGATGAACTATTGCCATACAAAAATTCATATACATATTTTCTTAATAATTCTGAATAACTATCATAATCATAAGATATTAAATTTGGTCTACCAATAGGTTGAATCTTTTTAAATATCTCACAATCAACATTTTTACATACTTCTTCATCTTCATATAAACTCATTATACCACTACCAATTCTATATTTTATTAAAAGTTCTTTTTGAATTTTTTTAGATGTCAAAAATTTATACGTTTCAATTACAGAATCTCTTTTTTCTGGAGCTGAATATTTATTTATTCCAATATTATATCCTCCAACTGATGTACCAGAAACACCTTCTTTATGTCCTGGTAATAATGATCTTGTATAATTTAAATTAAAATCATTTGAAGAAAGTTTACAAAATAAAAATTTTTCTTCTATTAAATTTAATATTGAAATATATATATCAGAACTAAATATATAATCTATATACAATAATTAAAATAAAATGATTAATTTAATTAATATTAATAATTTAAATTAAAAATATTTATATTTTCCTTGTTCGTATTATTTTTATTTTATGCTATTTATTTTATTTTATATTTTATTTTATTCAATCAGTAATTTATATTCATATTTCAACTATTTATTTTATTTCTTTTTATTTTATCAATAATAATAATAATAATAATTATAATAATAATAATAATAATAATAATAATATTATTATTATTATTATTATTATTATTTTTTTTTTTTTTTTTTTTTTTTTTTTTTTTTTTAATGTAAGCAGTTTTAATAAATAACATATTCCATATTATTTATATCTATATATTAATTTAACTTTTTAAAATCATTATTATTATAATCATTTATAAATATATTTATATTTTACCTGAAGATATTTCATTTTTTATTTTTTTGATCATTTCTAATGCATTAATAGCATTTTGACTTTTATATTCAGGAAAAGTTGAATTTACGTTTTCTCTAAAGGAATATATAAATTCAAAAATAGACAATGATCCTAATTCTGTATCTAATTTGATTATTATGAAATAAAGATAAATTATATATATTAATAGATTATTACTATATATATATATATTTTATTTCAATTAAAGAAAAATACTTTATAACTAATAAAAGTAAAAAAAAAAAAAAAAAAAAAAAAGTTATTTTATTTTATAATATTATTTCAAATATTAATAAAAAAAAAATAAAAACGAAAAAAATAAAATAAATAGAAAAAAACAATAAATAAAATAAAATAAAAAAAAAAAAAATAAAAAAAAAAAAATAAATAAATAAAATAAAAGATATTACTTATAATATAATAAAATATTTACTATCAAATAAACCATTATAACCTATTATATCTCTGTTATGTAATTGCTTTTCTTTGTCTTTTATATAAATTGCTGTTTCCAATAATTCATTCCAAGTTGTAGGTATTTTTTTTTCATATTTATTTAAAAGGTTCTTGTTAGAATATAAAAAAGTGTAATCTAATAAAACTGGCTATGCATCGTTATATAATATATTTATATAATTTTTTAAAATATAATAATGAATTAATTAATTTCTATTTATATAAAACTATAAAATTAAATTATAATAATAATAATAATAATAATAATAATAATATTATTATTATTATTATTATTATTATTAGTATTATTAGTATTATTATGGATGTTATTTTAGCCTCTTATGTTAAATTATTAAAAATGAATAACAATAATTACAAGTCCAACAATTTTATTTTTATAGGTTCCGATAAAAGATAATAAATTAGAATTGTACAAATCTATATGATTCTGAGGAAGATATTTTTTCAAATCTAAAAAATATGGACCAAATTTTTGTGAATAGACCACATCGTATACTATTAAATCATACTTGTAACTTCCTTTTTTAAATAAGGTTTCCAATGTAGATTCATAATCATTACATATAATTGTTGAATTTTCTTGGGTAAGAAGAATTAAATTCAGAGTAATATTTAAATTATTTTCTTTTGAATACTTATTAAATTCTTTAACCATATATGAATAAATATTTTCTTTACCATAATAACCAAATGCAATTGTATTGATATTAATGGTCCAAACATCTTATAAATAAATTTTAAATACATGTATTTTTATTATATGCAATTTTATTTATTAAAATTAATATTTTATATACTTGATAGTTACCTTGATAAAAAAATAAAATAAGGCAAATATAAAATAATAAATTTAATAATATCATCTTTATAATTTTTTGCCATATTAATTTTTTTTTTTTATTTTTATTTTATTTTTTCATTTTAATAAATAATAATAATATTTTAGTGATTGAATTTCGAAATAAATTTAAAATAAAATTTTAATTCTAATAATTTTAATATATAATTTCAAGATTTTTTTGTATAATCTTTAAGATTATTTTTAAAATTATTTTTATATTTATTATTTATTTATTATTATATTATATTTTATAATATATTTTAATATATTGGAGAATAGTTTAAAAAATTAAAATTAAAATTTCCTAAATTTTTATTTTATTTTATTTTTTATTTTTTATTTATTTTTTTAATTGTTAAAGTTTTATAATTTAAGCTTTTATATTATTTTTTTATATATGAATATAAATATATATATATATAATTAAAGTAATATAAGATAATTTAAAAAGATTGTTAATTTAATTCATATTATATATTATTAAAGAAAATACCTAGAAAAAAAAAAAAATTAATAATTAATAAAAAATACTTCAATATTTAATAATTAATTAATTAAATAAAATATGATTCCAAAAAAAAAAAAAAAAAAAAAAAAAAAAAAAAAAAAAAAAAAAAAGTGAAATATTAACAAAAAATAAAATAATAAGAAAAAGATAGTAATAGATATTAAAATCTCCAAAAGAGGTTAAAAATATAAAAGTGAGGAATTTTTAGGAAAAATATACCATCAATCATTAGAAAATAGAAATTATTTATTTATATTTAATAAATTAAGAATAAAAGAAATAAAACAAAATAATAAATACTATATATATATTTTAATATTTTATATTTAATATGTTCATTTGTATAATATCAGTAGACAATTAACATTAAATATTTATATTAGTTTTTTATCTCTTAGATAAGTAAAATAATTTAGATATGTATCATCTAGTTTCATTAATAAATTCTTATTAATAAAAATTACTAAATTTATTCATTATTGAATTATTAAAGTATTTCGTGAATCTATTATATAGATTGTTTTCTTATTTAATGTCCTCTAATTTTAATTTAATTGTATTTTCTTTTAAAAAGACTTCTAATATGAAAATATTTAATGCCATTGTATGTATACTTTGCATTAATGAACTTTTTGAAATAGTTATATATATTATAACATTATTAGCAATATTGATAGTTACATAACTTTTATTAATATTTAATTTATTAAAATAAACTTATATTTTAGAGACTTTAACTTGTTCAATAATTCACACTATAATATTCAAATTTCGCTGTTGACGGGGTCCTATATTTCTGTAGTTTAGAATGTCAATTCTTCAATTCTTCATAATCCTTTCTATCATCATTAAGAAGTTGGAATTAGATTTTTTAATATCTATGTCATCATTATAATCTGTATCAAAGAGAAATTCTTTATTGTTTCATTTCTTGAGAAGTTAATATAATAATTATCTGAACCCTTAAGATATTTAAATATTCTTTTAACATTGAACCAGTTCACTTAAATGGTATTTTTTTTTTTTTTTTTTTTTTGATTACCTTATTTAAGAAGAGCAAAATATTTAAATTTTGGCTTATGACTAAATAAATTAAATTTCTGATAGCACTTCTTCTCTGATTTGTTTCAATAAGTTTTAAAAGTTTCTTATTAGTATATAATTATTTATATTGAAATTTATCAATAATTCATTTATATTGTTCTTTTGTTGAATTATATAATTGTCAATATCTATCTTAAAATTATATGTCAGTAGCGAAATTTATCTTATAAATTATCTTTAAATATCTAAGTTTTAATTTTCTTAACAATTATTATTTAATTTCTTGATATGATTAAGATATATATTCTCGATATATATTAGTTATTTTATTTAAAATAAACCAAAGATTCACTTATAATTTTTTTTAAAAACTGATATATATAGGATATCATTTCAATTGTTATTCCATTTTCTACAAGACTATTTAAGACTCTAGTTAGTCTTATTCCAGTTCAGGATTATAAGATAATGGATATTTCGCTGGTGCTATCATAGAGATTTTTTCCTTTTATTCAAAATACTATTTAATTCATTCCTACAAGTATATCTTTCATCTGATTTATTAGAAATACTTTCTTTATGTCGAAAAAAATCATGATCTTATATATTTTTATTAAAATCATTTGAAGATAATTTATATAATATAAAACTTTCTTCTTATATTAAGAATATTGAAAATATTATATAGCAATTTTAAATACGGAATTCTAATATTTAGTATTTTTTTTTGGTCTTTCTTTTTTTTTTGGTCTTTCTTTTTTTTTTTTTTTTAGACTGAGAAATAATGAGAAAAGAAGGTAATAGGACCTCTAAACTCTTTCCATTTATGTAGAAGTAAATTATTACATACTTTGATTATTTTTCAACGTCGAATGACACTCTATTCCAAAAGAAGAGCCAATTTAGCATTTTTTTTTTGTTATAAGGGCACAATCATAGCCTGGAGTTTTACCAAATAATAGAGGAACAAAATCTCAAGAGCATATTCTGATATTAGTCCAGCTGTCATAGACTATCTAGAGCTTCATCTATTATTCATATTCAACAGTAAAAATAAAAATGATTAATAAATATAATTTATCGATTTATTATTTATATAATAAACAAAAAATAAAATAATAAATTTATTATTTTCCTTATATACTTTATTTTATTTCATTAAATCTGTATTTTATATTTATATTTCACTATTTACTATTATTATTTTTTTTTTTATTTTATTATTTTGTTTTATTTAATTTGTGCTTCCCATCAATTTATCTAAAATTTATTTTAATTTCAATTTCAATTTTATTTATAAAATTTGAAATTTTATATATATATTTTTGTATTTATGACAAAAAATATACAAATCAATCATTGCCGTAATGTTTTAAAAAAAAAAAAAAAAAAAAAAAAAAAAAAAAAAAAAACTTAGGTATTACTATTCTTGAAAAATTGAATTATATATTTAAATAAGTAAAACCAATAAATATTGTTATATGTCACCCAGACACCTACTCATAACTCTACTTTCTTTTTTTTTTTTTTTTTTTTACAAACTAAATAGAGTTAGGTTATCTGTGAAAAGTTAAAAATTATATATAACTTATATAAATATATTATTATTTATTCAAAAAAAATTTTTATTTACTTAAAATTTTTTTTTTATATAGATAAAGTTTACACAAAAATAATTTAAATTATTTGTTTATTAAATCAATCAATTAAAGTTTTTATTTCTAGTTAATAAATATATTTATTAACTAAACTCTTATTATTATTTGAATTAATAATCTTAATATTTTTTTAATGAGTAAAGCAGACTTTACAAAAAAAAAAAAAAAAAAAGTGGTCATAAAATGAAAGAACTAATTAAATACAAATAAATAAATAAATAAATAAATAAATAAATTAATAAATAAGTTTAATAAAGAAATGAAAACCTTTGTATGGTTACACAAATAAATTGATAATGGAATTATTGATTAATTATTTTTTATTGGTCTATTTAAAAATATAAATAATTATAATAATAAATAAATAATTAAATAATTAAATAAAAAATAATATAATAGTAAGTAAATAATAATAAATATTAAATAATAATAAATAAAATTTTAATTATTTAATTATATTATTTATATTTACTTTATAATAAATTATATATTTTTAATTTTTATTTTACATCATTTAATATATTTAAAATATTTCTGTAATTTGTTATTATTAATATTTTTTTATTGTGGATTTTATTTTTTAATTTCTTTTTTTTTTTTTTTTTTTTTAAATTAAAACTTATTTATATAATAAAAATTTAAGTATATAAAATATAATATATTACTATATATGTATTTAAATTTATTAATTATATACTACTATATCTAAACATATATATATATATAAATATATTTTCATATATTTTAATTATAAAATGTAGAATGTATGTAAAATTTTTTTTTCTTTCTTATTTAACAATTAATATATGTTAATATTATAATATTAACATCAATTTAGTTTTTTTTTTTTTTTTTTTTTTTTTTTTTTGATTTTTTTTAATATAATATTTTTGGATTTTTTTAATATAAATATATGTAAATAAATTAAGTTATATTTATGGAATTTATATTGAAAATATATTTTTTATTTTTTTAATAACATGAACCATAATTAATTTGACAACCTGCACCACAGAAACTGGTAGATTTACCACATACCCCTTCAGAAGAACAACAATATCCAAATGGACAACTTCCAAAACCATTACCACATCTTCCCTCAACTGGACTTGGTATATTTTTACAAGTATCTAAACTAGAAATGACTTGACAACCTTTATCACTTCTACAGAGATTTTGATCATTAGTACATTTATTATCAGCAGAACAACATTTATTATGTGGACATTTTTGATTACCTGCACGAATACCACAACCATTGTATAAATTGTCATCAGAATAGACAACATGCTTTCCATTATTAATAAAAGCATTTGGAAAACCTTTATCAATATTTTTAATGATATTTTTTTCACTAAGACGAGTAATATATTTTGTCATTATACTAGTGTTAAATTTAATATCTGGATTTTCACTCATAATGGTAGCTGCAATACCAGCAACAATTGGAGAGGAATAGGACGTACCACCATCGATACCATCGATATAATTATTTTCTGAATCTAAAAAGGCAACACGAACAAAGAATGGTGCATAAACACTGACCTCTTTACCATAATTAGAATATTGAAATCTTTTGTAAATGGAAGAAGAACTAATAACATTGGTTCTTCTGTAATTAGCCAAATCAAAATTAACGGATTCAAGATCATAATTATCAATACCACCAACACAAAGAGTATTTTTAAAAGCACATGGATAGTAGATATTGTTATTAACATCATCATTAACATTATAACCATTATTTCCGGAAGAAACAACCATAACACCACCATTATCATTAATTTTATTAATTAAATCTTCAGAATGTATCATGGCTTCATTATACATATCCTTTGGGAATGGTTCACCAAAGGAACAGTTAATAACGGTTTTATGTGGAACAAGTAAATTATCTAAGACATATTGGTAAGCAGCAATAATATTAGCTGAATTAAGTTCATTAAGAACAACACCTATAATATTAGCTTTATTAGCAATACCATGTTCATAACCGGCAGCACAATCAGAAACACGAGAGCCATGATCATTTGGAATTGAGGCATGACAGTACTTTTCATCGTAAACTGGAGCAATTTTACCGTTAGTAACATTGAAAGCACATTTAACAGTACGTTGATGAGTATTTGCAAAGTCACCACTTCTAAAGTTGAAACCAGAATCAAGGAATATCATATTGATATCCTTACCACCACTTTTTGGGAAGTAATAATTAGTATCGTATTGATGAATTAAATCTTCTTCAAATTTACCTTGAGAAAGTAATGAAAGATGAAGATCAGTGTTGTATCTGATATCAACATCATCCCATTGAGCTTCTTGTTTGATTTCATTTAATTTGTAATAAGTATCATATTCAAAAGGATAGTTAGGCATACAAGAAGTAACTTCTGGAATTTTTTCAATAATACCGGCTAATTCTTCAGAAAGATAGGCATAAAGGACAGTTCGTCCATTAACTGAAGAAATTGGATAAACTAAATTTGAATCTCCATAATCTACTAAATATTTTGTTTCTCTTTTTTCTAAATCTTCTTCTGTATCATTTTCAATAGCTTCTAATTTAGAAATATCTTCATAGGTATCCTTATTATCAAGGATTAATTCTTGGATTTTATTAATAACAAAATTAAGAACATTATCTTTTTCATCACGTTTTTGATGACTACTCATTTGATCAGTAGTATTAACGAAAACCATATAATAACCATCATCACCTTTCGTGAGTGTATTGGTCTCATTCTTAGGTTTTCCCCATTTTTTATCCTTATATATAAATTCTACTTCATCATATTCCTTAATTTCAATAGTTTTTGCATAAATAGTATTTGTTAAAATAATAACAATACTTATTAAATAGTAAAAATTTATAAGCTTTGCCATTTTTTTTATTTAAAAATAAATTTTATTATTATTATTAGTAGTATTAATTTTTTATACTTTATTTTTTATTTTATTCTATTTTTTTTTTTTTTTCTTTTTTTTTTTTTTTTTTTTTAATTTTTAATTTTTATTAAAATTTATTTATTATTTATAATTTTTTAATATACTTTTTTTTTTTAAAAAAATATATGTATACTAATAAATATATAAAATTATTATTTTAAATTTAAATATTATAAATTTAAAATATTTTCAAAAAAAAAAATTTTTTTTAATAATTAAATATATATATTTTATTAGTATTAATAATTATATTATTTAATAATATTTTAAAAATAAAATTAAAAAATTTTTATTTTAGAAAAAAATCTGTCTTTTTATATTTGTGTGATGAAATGAAAACTTTTTATTATTTTATACATATATGTTTTTTAAAAAAAAAACATATATGTATAAAATATAAATAAATAAATAAATAAAAGATGTTTTATTTTAATTTATTTTAATAGTATTTTTCTTATTACCAAAAAAAAGAATTTTGTATAAATAAAATAACCATAATTTTAATTAATATAAAAAAAATTTTTTTTTTTAATAATAACTTAAACATTATTAAATTGAAATATATACAGAAATATACAAATTATTACATCAACAATAATAATAATTTCAGAATCAATAATATTAAAGGATCAATAATATTAAAGGATCAATAATATTACAGAATCAATAATATTAAAGAATCAATTATATTACAGAATTTTGGTTAATTATAAAATATTTTTTAATTTAAAGATAATACATAAAACTAATACAAAACCAAACTTTATTTAATAATAAAAATATATATATTTTAAAATTATAATAAACCGATTAATCATTTATGATTATAAAATAAAGTTTTTTTCTTTTATTTATTTACATAAAATATTAAATATTATAAATTAATTACTATTATAGTTTTTTTTTTTTTTTTTTAGATTAAAAACTTTATTAAATAGTAAAGGCAATTATATAAATTTAATATATATAGAAAATTTTAATATATTGAAAAAAAACTAATAATATTAAATAAAAAAATTATATTATATTAAAGAAGATTAAAAAAAAATATTTTATAAAAATTCTAATTTTAAATATAGAATATCATATAAAATGGTAGAAATTTGTTTATTTAATTACTTATTTGGTTTATTTGGTATATTTGTTTTAATATTTATTATTGTATTTTTTTTTTTTTTAAAAATAAAAATTAAGATTTGGGAAAAACCCTGATTTTTAAATTATTTAATAATTGATTTTTAATATACTTCTAAAATCCTTCTTAAAAATTTCATACAGAAAAACCAATAGTAATTTAATGTATTTTTATTATATTAAGATATTTATTATATATATTTTATTTCTTAACACACACTTTGTTTGTTCCTTTTAATCCTTAATATCTATAATTATTTAATTATAATTAATATTACTTTTTTAGACTAACAAATATATATAACAATTATTTATAATTATTTATTATAATGTATTGTTCTTATATAATTAATTATTATTTATATCTATTTTATTATTATTATTTCAATTTTTATCTTATTATACTTTCTATTTTTTATTTATTTATTGTTTTTAGTTTATATAAGAAGGATTATTCATAATATAGAAAACTTTATACTTTTCATTTATACTATCTTAAATTATAAAATTTACATATTGAAAATATCCTTTGATATGTTTTACATAGTAACCAATAATGACCAATAATGACTGTCTCTTTCTTTCTCTCTCACTTTTTTTTTTTTTTTTTTTTTTTTTTTTTTAATTATTTATATTTTATTACTTTTATTTTTAATATATTATTTTTATTTTTTTATTCCTTTTTTTTTTTTTTTTAAAAAAATTTAATATTTATATTGGATAAACAAATTAAAAGGAAATTTAGTTAAGGTATTACAAGAAGTATTAATATTAATAAAATAATGTAAAAATTAAAAGGAAAATCAATAATTTTCATAATTCATTTATAAAAAAAAAAAAGAAAAGATATATAAATTAAAAAAATATATTTAACTAAGGTATTACAAGAAGTATTAATAAAATAATGTAAAAATTAAAAAGGAAAATCAATAATAATTTTTATAATTCATTTATATAAAAAATAAAGATATTAAGTCCTTTTTAAACAATATGTATTATTTATATAAATGAATAATATATATTTTTAATACTGAAGTAATTACTTGAATAAGATAGATCAACTTAACATAATTCAAATAAAGAAAAAAATTAAAGTTTCTACTATAATTTAATTTATATATTATTATTTTTAATCATAATATATTAATATCATAGTAATTAACTTTTGTATTAATAATGGAGATAATATTTATATTTTATTATAGTTTTATAAATTATAAAAGTACATATTATAATCATAATATTATTAATTATAATTCATATATCTATGAATTTTAATAAAATTATTATTTAAGATTATTATTATTCAAAATTTATTATATTATTAATTCTATCATCAATTAAACGAAAGTAATAGACTCAATTATTAAAAAAAATTATATATATTACTAATTGCTTCAAATCTTTATTATTATAGTTATTAATAATAATATTATTATTATTATAATTATTATAATTATTATTATTATTTTATTATTATTATTATTATTATTATTTATTATTATTATTATTATTATTATTAGTATAAATTATAAATTAAAAAACTATTTTAATTTATAAACGTATGTTAAATTTTATTATCAATTAAAACATTTTATAACATGTATAATATTTATTGTGAAACACAATAAAATTTTATCTAATAAAAAGTCAAATCTTTTTTTTTTTTTTTTTTATTAAATAATTATATTTATATATATATTAAATTTTAAAAATATATAAAAATAAAAAATTATTATTTATCTAAATTATATATAACAAATAATTTCTATAATAATATTTATAATATGTAATTTAAATAATTTATACAGGTTACGTATTGTAAAATTACATTTCATAGTTATTATTTCATATGTTGTGTTATTATATAATAATAAAAAACCACTTATGAACATTTAATAGCCAATAAAATATTTTTGTATATATGCTATGTATTTATATAATTAAATTTAATTATATTTAATAATTTGAAGGATGGATATAGTATATGCATTATATAATTATAACATTTAAAAATTTTTTTTTTTTACTTCGATGATTCATACAATTAATAATATAATTTATATATACATATATATGTCGAATTATTATCTAATAATACTATGAAGAATATTTATAAAATACTTTATATTATTACCATTTGGTAATGTATGAAATGTATATTTGTAGATTTATTATGTTATTATATAATTATATTTAATGATATACAATTATATAAATTATGTTATGAAAGTTAATGTATGATATGTATTAATATTTAAAAATATTTAAATATTTAGAATATAGTTCAAACATACAATAATTTATAACAAATTATAAGATATATTATATACAATGTTACTAAAATAAAAATAATAAATAACATTAATAACCTTAATAATAGAATTTGATTATATATAAAGTATTATAAAAATTTTATTATTATATATTATTATATGTTACTAAGAAATTAAATAATAACAGAGCAAATATATAATATTTCAAATGTTAACCAAATGATAATTATATATAAAATATTATATATATATTGTATTTTAAGGCATTTTAAAAGAATAATACAGCATATATAAAAATGTTTTATAATACTTCGTATATATTATTATATATATATATAAAATAACAACATTTAAAGCATTTTAAATATGTTATGATATTATATAAAAATATTGAATAGTTTTTAATATCATTTAATAACATTTAAAGTATTTAATAAAGTTTTTTTTTTTTTTTTTTTTTCTATTATATATAAAAACATTTATTAACATATGAAATATCTTAGATAGGTTTATTATTATATAACATTTATAAAAATTTAAGTCATTTAAAAATAATATATTTCAATATTATAAGTATATTTTATTTACAATATTATTTAATAACCTTAAATATCATTTAATAATATGTAAAATAATTTATATTATTATATGACAACATTTAATAACACTTAAATATGAAGTATTTTATATAAGTTACTTTATTATAAAGTCTAATGGCATTTAATAACGTTTATTAGTATATGAAAAATAATATATATAAAATTAGATATATTTTGTTATTATATAAAGACATTTAATAAAATATGAAATATTAGAGGTATCAGAAAAGTTACTACATGGATAACTGACTTGTGGCTGCCAAGCGCCCATAGTAACGTTGCTCATTGATCCTTCGATGTAGGTTCTTCTTATCATCAAAAAGCTGAATTCTTAAAGTTTTGGATTGTTCACCCACTAATAGGGAACGTGTGCTGGGTTTAGACTGTTATGGTTAGTTTTATCCTATTGATGAAGTAATATTACAATGGTAATCCAATTTAGAACTAAAGAAACCGTTGATTCTCATAGTTGACATATACATTTAGTTGAAATGCTAGTTCCGCGAAGCTACCATGCTTTAGATTATGGCTGTATGCTTCTAAGTCAGAATTCAAGTTAAAATACTTCGATTTTTGCCCTCATTATTTTTACGCAATTACAAATAGAGTTCAAACATGGTAATATATCCTGTTCTCGTCTTTGAATGATAACTTTAAATATTGATGAGTAAAAATTCTTTGTAGACGACTTAAATTTAGAACGATGTTCTGTACAGTAGAGTAGCTTTGTTACTATGATCTGCTGAGATTAAGTCTATGTTTTTTTATTTGTTCTTTTTTTTTTTTTTTTTGATCTTTTTTTGATCTTTTTTTTACGTATATAAGGATTGAAGTGTGATGGAAATTTTTTGGATAATAAATATATATATATATTTTTTGTATATGGAAACATATTTTGGATTTTGAATCTAAATTATTTAACATGAGGCTAGTAAAAACTTCAGACTTTGGACTTATTTTAAACATGATAATATGATAATGTGATGATTATCTTATTCATTATTGCAATCTTTTACTCTAAAGATCATATAATAATATGCAAAATATTTTTTATATTATTATATCTTATAATACTAAATAATCAAATTTACTAACCTTTAAATATGAAGTATTATATATATACTATTATATTATAAAGTTTAATGGCATTTAATAACATTTAATAATATATTAATTGGTAATAATAATTTTATCATTTCAAATATGCAATTGCTTTCAATAGCAAATATTAAATAATAAAATTTTGAATTACATAAATCTTTGAAGGTAAATCCTTATTTAATATAGAATGAGAAAGTTCCTTTATTTCATTATTATGTTATTAAATAGAAACATTTAAGAATATATGAAATATTATTAATACAAAATATATGATAATATTTTGTATTAATATATAAAAACATTTAATAACATATTATATACCTTAGATATGCTATGCCTTTTAAATAAAAACATTTAAGAGCATAAGCATTTAATAATATTTGAAGTATTATATATGTTATGTTATTATTTAAATATTGCATTAAATTAATAATATTTTTATATATATAAACATATTCTATATTATTATTTAATAACATTTAATATGAAATTAAATAAATATATATCATATACTATTAAATAAATAAAAGTATATAATAACATTAATATTTTATACGTGTTATGTTATTATATAAAAAATTATAAAACATTTAATATTATATGCAATATTATTTATACATTTAATAACAAATATTTTTATTTATTTAATAAGATATGAAGTATCTTTCATAAATAATATATTTTCATAAAATAATGTTAATTAGGTTATATGATTTATATATTTAATAGAATATAAAATATCTTATATATATTTTGTTATATAAAAGCATTTAATAATATATGAAACTTCTTATATATTATGTTATTATATAATTTATATATTTTATATTATGCAATGAATTTTAATATGCTTTCTTTTTATCATATCATATCATTTAAAAATTTTTATATAATATCAAATAATAATAAGAATATATAAAATATTTATATATTAGTAAATATTAGTAGAAATATCAAATAAGTAAAAAACATAACAAAATGTCATATTTATTATATTTTAATATATATAACATGTATAAAGCATATATTTTTAACCTATTTTTAATTTTTTTTAGCAAAGTTTTTTAAAAAAAAAAAAAAAAACTTATTCTTATTTTTCGGTGCTCACTGTTCAGTTGATGAGCACCTTATTTCTTGTTTATGGCGTTATGTACTAGGGTGTTCTTATTATGCTAGATACTACATACTGATTGGAATGTCATACAACTACCTTCCTTTAAAAAAAAAAAAAAAAAACCTTTATAACTATTAACATCTCCTAACGGAGCTAAAAATATAAAAAAAATTTTTTTTTTATTATAAACTTTATTAAAAAGTTTAAAAAATAATTTAAAAACATATGTACAGAGCTTATATAAAACTACTCACTATATTAAATGTTATTTATTCTATATTATAGTATAAGCTCTATTATTATTATAATATTTAATAACATAAGAATTATGTCTTAATTGTATTTCAACAGCATTTTGAATTATTTTTTTTTTTTTTCATATAAAATTATTCATGCTATTTAATTATTAAACAATTCAAAATATTATTTAATACAGATAATATAGATTATTATTATTATTATTATTATTATTATTTTTTGTATAAGTTTAACAATTATTATTAAGTAAAAAAAAATTATTAAAAAATTTTAATTAAATGAATTTATGATTTTTGTATTTCCAATAAAAAAATAATAAAAATGTATAATTTATATGAAAGTAGCGGTTATATATAATTTTTTTCTTAATATTTTTTTCTCTAATCATTTCATTGTATTATATATTATTACTTAAAATAAAAATTAAATTTTAAAAATAAATATTATTTTATGGAATATTTAAATAATACATATATTATTAAATTTTATTTAATTTTATTAATTAAAATTTAAGATTAAGTATTATATTTTTATAGAAATTATAAAAAAATTAGATGTTTTTTTTTTTTTTTAATACCAAATTTGTTTAATTATTTTCTTAAATGCTTAATGCATTTTTTTTTATAAACTATTTGGCAATTTTAATAATGATAATAATAATAAAAAGAAAAAACTTTTTGGAGATTTCATCACAAAATGAAAATAAAATGTGAAATGTGCAAATATTTTATCCGTTCTTCTTTTTTTTTTTTTTTTTTTTTAATAAAAATTAATTTTAAAAGAATTTTTAATATAGATTTAATAAAAAATATTATAATACGTAATTTTTATATTATTAAGATATTACAATAATTAAAATTTATCATTACATTATTTATATTGATCTTTTGAATTAAAAATAAAAATTTTATATCAACAATTTTTTTGTTGTTGTTAATACAGCTAACGTATACGTTAAAATATAATAAATATAAATTTTATTGTAACACTTTGAGACATAACAATAGGCCGTTTAAAATTTTTTAAAAAATAAATTAAATATAAATTTATCAATTGGCTAAAAAAAAAAAAAATAAAAATAAAAATAAAAAATTGATTAATTATTAATATGAATATTTTAATAATCTTAATGTTATATTTACTTTTTACGGCAGGTAATTAAAAATGTTATGTAAATTAGATAATTGCATATATATATTTTTTATTTTGTAATATTTAATTCTAATAATTAGTAAACAGAGCAAAAAAAAATTAATAAACATACATATAATAGAATAAAAGTAAACAAACAAAAAAACAAATAAATATTTCTATTTGTAAAATTTTCTATTATTATAACTATTATTATTTGAAATATTGAAATATTTATTACTTCAATAATGTAATTTCCTAAATTAAGATAAAAAATTTAATTTATGAATTAAATGGAAAATTTTTTTTCAATAAGAAAAAAATTATAATTTTAAATTTTTTTTTCTAAAAAAAAAAACTTAAACGGCTTATCATTTATTTATTTATGGAATTGAAATGAAAAAATGAAAACTAATTAAATATTAATAATATTTATTAATAATTAATTTAAGTTTAAAAGCCTTTTTTTTTAAATAATATTTAAAGCTTTTATTTTAAGCCTATAATATATAAAATCTAATTTTTTATTATTACTCTTATATTTATTTTTACATTTGTTAATATTTTTATTAAACAAATAAGTAATACTAAAAAATATCAATTATAAACATTCATTATTAACGAAAAAATTTGAATATTTTCAGTAATGTAAACTCTTATAATAATTTAGATAATTATTAAAATAAAAATAATTACTAAAAAAGGTTATTTTATATATACTAACATTATTTTAGTTAAAGTTTTTACATAAATAAATAGATAATTAATTAATTAATTATAAATAAGGTTTATTTGCTTGAATTGTAATACGTTGAAACTCTAATTATTAATGTATTAAAATTTTAAACCTTTATTTAAATAATTGTATTAATATTTTACAAACTTTAATCATTAATATGTTATATTATATATATTGGAATATATTTAATTTAATATCTATTGGAATATTTAGAAATTGTCCAATGAGAATTATTTAAATTGAATATATCAGTAATGCCATGTATATATTTGCATGTAAAATAAAATAAGAAACAATCGATATTAATATATGAATAGTATTTAAAAACGATCCAGTTTAATTATAGTTTTCATTTTATTTCTTTATGTAATATATAATAAATTAACTTTATATAATAATTAATATTTTATATTATAGAATTTATATTATTTTTATTATTTAATATTAAATTATTAATATTTAATTTATAAATAAAAAAAAATTAAATAATATCTATCTTTTTATTTTTCATTTTTTTTTGAAATATTAATCAATATATTATTTAATTAATAATAATAATAATAATAATGTTATTTTTTTATATTATTTATTAAACTAGATAAAAGGTAAAATAATAAAAAATAAAAATAAATATTTATTCATTTATATTTATATATTTATAAGAATATTCATTCATTCACTTATTTGTGCTATATAAAATAAAATAAATAATTTAATAAATTTTAATTAATAATTATTTTTTTTTATTAAAGTATTTTTGATATTATCTAGATATATTATATATTATATTAATCATTAATTAACGATTAATTAATACATACTAAATATTTTTAAAAAAATTTGTTTTATTAAATTATTTTCCTTTTTTTTTTTTTTTTTTTCATAAATATTATTTCAATAAAAATAATTTAAATACTTTTTTTTTCTTATTTATAATATTATAGAAGGTAGAGTAGGACTTATATAAAAAGATTTTAATTGATAAAGCGATAATTATTTCAAACTAATAATTATTTAATATTAATCTTTTTTTTTATATTTATGCTATACTATTAAATATTATAAAGTAAGAATCAAAATACTTTGTAATAATATATAAAGAAAAAATTTTTTTAAAAAAAATATTAAAATAAATAAATATAACAATAAAAATAAATAGAACGATAAAATAAATAAGTAAATAAATAAAATATCAATTAATAATCAAACTAAAAAAATATATAGTAAATAATTTCAAAAGATATAAAATAGCATATATATAAGAAACTTTTAAGGATTTCAAAATTTGTTTTGTAAATATTTGTAAATTTACTTAATTTATTATTATTTATTATTTATTTAAAATACTTTTTTCAAATAAAGATTAAAAAAAAAAAGAATAAAGCATTTAATAATAATTATCAGAATATTAACAAAATATTATAATTAAACTAATTTATATTAATTTATAAAGGTAAATATTTAAATATTCAGTTATTTTTAATTAAATTTTCATTATTAATATTTTGAAATTTTTATATAAATAATTGAAAAAATATTAACTTTGAAACTATAAAAATAATAATTGTTAACTATAAATTTAAAAATAAATATTTTATAATAAAAATATTTTATTGTAAAAAATATTTAATCATTATAGAATAAAAAAATTAAAAGTAAAATTTAAAAAAAAAAAAAAAAAAAAAATGTAAATTTCAATAAATAAAATAAGAAGTTATATAAAATAAAAAATTAATGTTTTTATAATATATATCTTTATATTATTATTATTATTATTATTATTGTGAAAAAAAAAATAAAACAAAATAATTATATCAATGTTTTTAATTCAATAATAAAAAATATTTAAAATATATAAAATTTTAGCAATTTTAGTATAAAAAATGATAAATATATATAATATAAAGTAATATATTATTAAATAAATAATAATATATATAAAAAAAACTAAAGATGTTTAAAAGAAAAAATGGAAAAAAAATTTTTTTATAAATGTGCTAATTTTTTTGTGTAATACAAAATTTATAATAAAAAAAATAATAATAAAATAAAAAATATAAATTCAATATATATAATATAATAAATAATTAAATTTAATATATTAATATATTTAATAGTACACTATAATAAATGAGATATATATTCACAAATATTAAAAAAAAAAAAAAAAAAAAAAAGTTTTAAATTATTATTAAAACAAATCATTTTTTTATTCTTTTATTTACTTTTTTTATTCTTAAATCATTTTATAACTAAAATAAAATTTTGGAATTTTTATTAAAAATAGAAATTTAATAATTTTACCCATAACATTTTTTTTATATATATTTTATTTATTTATATTATTCATAGAAACTCTTATAGACAGTATATAATTGTAAATATTGATTTTTTTTTTTTTTTAATGAAGATAATCAAAAATTTAATTGCCAATATTTAATAATCTAATTTCAAATAGTAATATTTATAATAATAAAATAAAATAAAAAAAAATATAATAAAATAAAATAAAACAATTGAAAACTTATCAAATTTGATAATAAAAATAAAAGATTAACACATTATTTGAATGAATAAAAAAATATTATACACAAAAGGAAGTATATATATTAAAAGAACTATTGTAAAAAAGAAAAAAATAAAAACAAAAATAATAAATAATAAATAAATAAACAGTAACAATTTATTTAATAAATTCAGTAAATAAAAATATTTATAAATAACTTATTTATCATAAATATATAGAACAAAAAGGAAATATATATATAAAGTAGCAATAAACAAAAAAAAAAAAAAAAAAAAAAAAAAAAGTAACAATAATAATTAAAAAAAATTTTTTTTAAATATATTAAAAATATCAGTTTTTTTTTTTTTTTAAAAAAAAAAAAAAAAATATTTTATTATTTTTATATAGAAGTAATTTATTTAGAAGTTGAAACTAACTTTTATAATTATTTTGTAATTATAAATTATATACAAATTTTACAGTATAACACAAATAAAAATGAATTCTTCACGATATTCTATTGCTAGTGGTTTAAGTCTTGGTCGTAGACGTCATAATGCTAACCAATTTAATATTATGGTCACTGGTCATTCTCTTTCTGGTAAATCAAGTTTCATTCGTACATTCCAGCATACTTTAAATATTAGGAATAAATCTTCCGCTAAGCCAGAAAAGAAGATTGTTGAAAACCAATTCAACGATTTAAAAATTATTGATAATGAAAATTCATCAATTGCTATTTCACTTACTCCAGAAATGAGAGAAGACTTAAAACCTTTACCAGAAATTGAGACTTTTGATTTCCCACCAAAAAATATCATCAAGCCTGTTGCTTCTGATGTTTTTGAAGTTATTGAAGACGGTGAAAGAATTAATTTAAGACTTATTGATACACCAGGTCTTCCAATTCCAGTTCACAATATCAGTAAGAATGCCTCCGATTTCGATCCAAAGGTTGTTGGTGAATGGTGTACATCAATTCTTCTTTACATTGAAAATCAATATGAAATTACTTTATTAGAAGAAAGTCGTGTTCGTCGTAATCGTCGTTTCCCAGATTCACAAGTTCATGTATGTCTTTACCTTATAGATGCTACAACTGCTAGTGTTGCCAATGGTCTTACTGCTATTGATATTATTACAATTCAAAAATTAGCTGAAAGAGTTAATTTAGTTCCATGTCTTAGTAAGGCAGATTTAATGACTGTTAAGCAATTAGAAAGAATTAAGAAGGCTATTCGTAATGATATTGATGAACATAATTTACCAATTTATATGTTTGATGATGATGAAGATGATGATCAAGATATTAAGGATCAAAATGCTATGTTCAGAAATATGATTCCATTTGTTTTAGTTAATGCTGAAGAAACTGAAGTTGGTGATCGTATTGGCATTGAATATATTGAAGAAGATGGTAAGAATATTCTTGGTCGTCAATATACTTGGGGTACTGTTGATGTTGAAAATCCAGAACATTGTGATTTCTGTGATGTAAAGACATTCCTTCTTGAAACTCACCTTAATGACTTAAAACAACTTACCAAAGATTATTACTATGAAGCTTGGAGAACTAATAAATTAATGGAAGTTAAAGGATCTATTTCTAAGCCAGTTGTTTCTTCTGGTTTACGTCAGTCAGTATCTATACCACCAAATGTACCAAATAGTAATATTACCCCACCACCTTCTAATCATTCTTCCCCAATGGTCACTCCCCAACAATATGCTCATCAACCTGTACAAGTTCAACCACTTACACCACAACAGGTAGCTATGATGGCAGCTAATAATTCTTACCAACCAAATAATATCAATGGTAATTGAATAAAATAATATAATAAAAAGGAAAAACAGTTTTATATATATATAAATTTAAAATAAAATTTATTTGTATATATATATTTAAACAGAATCTGATAATATAAATAAATAAAATAATAATAAATTTCTATTTTTTGAATAATTTATAATTAAAAATAAGCGTTATTTTTTTTTATTATTATTTTTATTATTATTTTTATTTAATTTTTATTTTTATTTATTTATTTTTTTTTTTTTAAAAAAAAAAAAAAAAAAAAGCAAAAGTACAAATATCTATTTTTATAAATTATTAATATATATATTTAAATGAATAAAAATATATAATTATTTTAAAATAAATTAGATGAAATCAATATACCAGAAAAAGTAGCCAAACCACACAGAAGAACTGGATCAAGAGCTGAATCTATAAAATCTTTCAACTCAGCTCATTCAAGACAAGGGATTCAAACAATAAGAGAAGAATAAATTAAATAAATAAATTAATAATATTATAATTTAAAATAATAAGTTCAAAAAAAAAAAAAAAAAAAAAAAAAAAGAAAAAAATGAATACATAAATTATATATACAGAACATATTAAAAAATTAAAAAAAAAAAAAAAAAAAAAAAAAAAAAAAAAAAAAACTATCTTTATATATATATAATTAATATATATATATATGTTTATAGAAATAAAAATAGTAATAATTGTATTATATTTTTTTAAATCTATAAAAGAAATAGTAGATTATAACAAAATTTTAATCAAATAATGTTTACAAAATAAATATTAAAAGATGTTGAACTTTTTTTTTTCTATTAAATTATTAAATGGTTATTTTTAAAAATATATATCAAACATTCATTTTGTCATAAATTATAAAAAAATAAAATAGAAATTATAATAATTTTTTATAAAAAAAAATAATAATAATAATAATTTATAAAACAATAAAATTTTTAAAATAATATATAAATTTAAGTATGTTTATTGAAATAATAAAACGTAATAAAAATAAAAATAAAAATAAAAAATAAAAATAAAAATAAAAAATAAAAATAAAAATAAAAATAAATATAATCAATAAATAAAAATAAAAAAAAAATAAATAAATAAAATAAATAAGACAAAATAAAATTAATAAAAAAAAAAACATATAAGATTATTATAGATAATTATAAATATAAAATTATACAAGAAAAATTATAAAAACAAAAATAGATATATAAAAATAATAAATAAATAAATAAAAATAATTATAATAAAAATTAAAAATTTATTTTATTTATATTCTATATAAATAAATATTTTTTTTTAAAAAAAAAAAATAATTATTATTAAATAATTATAATAATTTTATATGTATTATTTTGTATATTATTTAATAGTGATAATGTAATTTTTTTAAATGATAAAAATAGGAACTACAAAAGACAATATATCCTCTACTTGTTCTTCATGTAGATCTTACACAAATAGAAATAATCGTTCTTTACACAACGAGTCCATGGAAATTGAATCTCCTGATAATACTTCAATTGTTATTAAAGTTTTGTAAATAAAAATTGTTATGGAGTTGTTATTAATATATCTAACCCAAATTTTTTAAAAAAATTCATTATTACTAAATAATAATCAGTTTATTAAATTAAAACTTATCTTTTATTTTCAATTAAAGAAAAAAAATTTTTTTTTTTTTTGACTAAAGTTATTTTTATATTTCTTTTTTTTTTTTTTTTATTTGATTAATAAAAACCATTAATACAATTTAGTAATAAAATAATTAAATTAATTATTTATTTCAATATATAATAAATATACTTAAAATAAATATATATATCTTTTTTTTTTTTTTTTTTAAATTGAACCATTTTTATTTTTTAGTTTGTGTATTATTTAATAAATCTCATTTTAGTATTATATTTAAAATTTTTTTTTCTTAAAACAAACACCAACAATATCATTATTTCATCGACAAAAGAAGGAATTTTAATGTATATTTTTTTTTAAAAAAAAAACCAATCTATGTACGTAATAAGATTCTTTTAATTAATTATATTATAGTATAATTAAAAGATTCTTATATATATAATAGTTAATTCTATTAAATCATTAAATTTTAAATTACTATTTTATCTCCGGCCCCATATAAATAAAATAAAGTATTTTATTTTTACTATCTAATAAATAATAAAATAAATTATTTAATAAATCACTGAAAATTAATTTGAAGTGTTTAAATTATTTTTTTTTTTATAATATTTATCTATTTATTTAAATATAAATATATTTAATATTTTTATGTATACATATATATATTTAATAGTTATATATATTTATTTTATTTGTAACTATATTTTTAACATTTTTCAAAATTATTAATGTGATACCAATTGTAATAAATGATTTTTATTCTATATCTTTAAACTTATCATTGTAAAGAGCATTGAAATCGAAAAATAATGCAAAAAAGAAATTTTTATACCTATTAAAATGACAATGTTAATCCACATGAAGTTATTATCCACAAATAATAAGACTTTCATTCCCGAAACTCAAAGCATTGTAAATTGCTATATCTACCTTGATCCTCCGTTTTCAAATGATTGAGAACTGAAACTGATCATACAGAAAATAAATAATAAAGTTAGAAAAACAATTTATTCCATTAAAGGATTTTTTAAGAATCCTCATATTCCTATCCCTTATAAACGAATTTTATTTTCTGCTATAGTAATTGGGCAAGTTTTGTATTATGCACCTTCACTTAGATCAAACAAAAAAAAACGAGAACTAGTTACATCCCTTTATTGTATTTCTAAAGAACTAACATACCTCCAGAGATATCAAGCTGTAGACGTCATGTATGGTATACTAAAAAAAATTTTTAAAGCATTTTTGAACTCTAAGAGTAACGCCTCTTCTCTTGATGATTCTAATCAAGAAGCTTCTTATTCCGAATGTGTAAAAAATCTATTTTGTCTTTTTAATAAAATTTGGAATTATGACTTCCCTGATGAATGAAATTCTGTATCTTTTGTTTTCATTTCAAAGAAAAGGGATCTTTCAGATTGTAATAATTAACCTTTGTATTTTAACTCATCAATGTAGAAATACAGATTATGTCAAAAATTGTTACTAAAAAAATTTCGGACTATGTTTTTTCTCATGGAATTATTAAACCGGAACAGTTTGGTCTTAGAAATAAAAAAGAATGTATCAGCTTATTTATCTCCATACACGAAATTTGTCAAAAAAAAGATAATTTAATGATCAATTTATCTTTCTTGCTTTTCTTAACCTCAAAAAAAAAATGCCTATTATTGTTAAGATAAATAATAAAATAAATTAAAAGATTATGTTTTTGAGTTTTGGGTATAAAAATAAAATCTTCAATATCACTATTTATAATATGTTTAAGGAACTATTTTATACCTCCTATTGCTAGTTTTTTGTGCTAAAAAGATGATTTGATACCTTAAAAAGTGAAAAAAAAAATTCTTGTATTATTTCTCATTTAATTAAAAATATCCTACATTTTCACATTATTCATAGATTAAAAAAAGGACATAAATTAACAATACCCAAACATAATAAAAAAACTTCCTGGAGAAATACGAAAGTTTTACTAGGAAAATGTTCATTACACAAGTACTCCTACGATTAGATCGATTAAATTCAAGAAGTTTAAATTTACTTTTAAAAAAATATATTTAATATCATTATTCATGATTTTCTCTTGGATTTTTTTTTTTTTTTTTTTTTTTTTTGGATTGAACGAATTAAATGTGGATTCAAATTTGATGTAAAATATTATATTTAAAGAAAATTGCCCAATATATTGTCCTTGTAGTGTATGTAGCATTATATCTAGTTTTACACACTGGATACTTTTTTATAACCTAAATTCGAAGTATTTAGGCAACAATTCATTCAATTTGTTAATGAAATTTTTTATTAATTTTTCTCTGATTGTTATTGAGAAATCATAGAACATTTCTGATGATAAAGAGGAAGATTTTGATGATAATAATAATTTTTACATACTGTGTCTCCTTCTTGGCAGAAATGTAGTATATGAAATCTTAAAGATCAGCTGGGTGGAAAGAAGGCGTTTTATTAATAATATCTTTCAATTACTTTCGAGAGAGTTTTCATTCTCAATTTCATATTATTTGCTGTTAACAAATGTTAACTATATTGTGATTAATGATTTTTGCACAATAATTATTTTGTATACCATTAGACCTTACCGTTGTCAAGAGCGTCAACGTCGAAACAATAAAGCAAAGAAGAAATTCTGATATCGATTCGAATGATAATTTTTATCCGCATGGAAGTTATCATCGATAAATGGGAAAAATTAGAATCCATTTCGTCCTTGAAATTCATAATGTAGTTTTTTAATATTAATGAAAAAAAAATGTATTTTTTAATAAAATTTATAAAGTTTATCCTTAGTCTAATATATATATATATATATATATATATTAGTTTCATATATTTTTTAATAAAATATTAACATCAGTTTATAGTTTTCATAAAAAATATGATCTAACAAAAAAGCATAAACACTAACAGTTTTCCTGGAAAATAATATGGTTTAAATCATCATATTGCTTATCATTGATTATAAATTCAAAAATTTCTATAAAGATGCTATAATTTCAATTGAAAAAAATATAGATATTAAAATGTTCATTATTCTATTCGTTTTATCTGAAAATATTTTCCTTAATTAAACTTTCAAATTGGGTATTTTTTTTTTTAAGTAATAAAATTTTTTGATTAGGCATTGGTTCAAAATTATTAGATATTTTTCTCTATAAGTTATGTTAAAAATATAAATATATATAATTGAAACAAATATTTTTTGTTTCTTGATTTTGTTAATTTAGTTTATAATATATTAATAAAAAAAATTTTGTTGTATTAAAAACTGTTATAATTAAAAAAAAAAAAAAAAAAAAAAAAAAAAATCTAAATTTAATAAAGAAATATAATAAAAAAAATTTTTTTTTAATACTCTTAAATTTGTATTTAATTTTTCGGTATATCAAAAATATATGTTTTGTAAGATATAAAAGAAAGCATTTTGGTGAAAAGAAAACTAAATATTTTAATTGTAATCTTATTATTAATAAATAAGAATATTATTTGAATATTATTTGTTATATTCATTCCATAAATATTATTGAATTTTATAATATTTTTGAAAATTACTGTTAAATAAGATTTCATCACGAATTTAAAAGAAAAGAATATATAAAATAAAACTAAATACTTTTATTTTAATAAAAATAATAAATACTAAATAGAAATAATTATCAAAAATAAACTTGACATATATTACATTAAATTACATAAAATAAAATAATGAATTGTATAATTGTTTATTTACATATATTTTTTTTAAAAAAGAAAAAAATTGAAAATATATATTTTAATAAACTAATAAACTTATTCAACCCTATTCAAAATATTTTTTTTATTATAATATTTGCATCTAGTAAATCTAATAAAGTTAAAAAAAAAAAAGAAATTATTAATACAATACAATTATACTTTATTAGTTTAGAATTAAATATAAATATACAACTATATATCTGTTTGAAAATTCTTAAAAGAATTAAAACTATATATACTTTTCATTTAAAAAAAGTATAATTCATTATGCATCATAAATGAATTTTCTTTTATTTTTAATCTTAATTTTAACATAATTAATCTCTTCATAATAATAAAATTGAAAAAAAAAAAAAAAAAAAAAAAAAAAAAAAAAAAAAAAAGAGAAAAAAGATGTTAAGGAAAAAGTTTAACTTAAAATAAAATTATGTAAATACTTTAATAAATATTTATAAACAATAAAAAATAATCGTGGCTTATATTATTAATATATAATGTAATATTCTTAATTAATAAAAATGTAATCATTAAAAGTCTTGTATTAATTAAAAAATTAATCTTAAATAAATAAAAATAAAATATTAAAAAAAGTTAAATAAAGAAAATAATACTAAAAATTAATTTTTATGGAACTTCGCAAAAAAATTTTAATTTTAAATTGTTTAATATTTTCAAATTTAAAATTATTCGAATGACACATAAATTATACTAAATGATACATAAACTGGAATATATAAGAAAATTTTAATAAATCTATCTTTTAAGAAGTAATAATTATGAATATTATTATATTTTTCTACCCTCATATATGAACAAGTATGTAAATTAGATTAAATAATTATAATACTTGGTATTAAAATTTAAATCATTGTAATTTTATTCATGGACTATAAATTAACTAATCATTATATCTACTAAGTATTATTTAATAAAAATAAACATGCATATAAAATACAAATAAAAAGTAAATATAATAAAATATAATTAACATTAGGTATATTTTTAACTGATAAAATTATTTCTTACATAAATTATAATTTGAATTAAATTTACAATTATGTATCCATAAATTTTTGTATATATTAACTATTTATATATATATATTTCTATATTTTATTTATTAATAATTTTTAGAATAAGAAAATTCCTTATAAAAAAAAATTCAAATCACTTAAAATTATCAACAGTTTATTATATACAATATATATCATAATTATTAGAGTAATTTAAATAAGAAAATTATATATAAAATATTATTTTATTATATTTAATAACTAAACATATTTTGAATTATAGTGAATATATTTTAAATAAATAAATCAAAAGTTTACATAATTTTATAAATTGATTCAAAAATTAAATATAAACAGAAATAAAAAATTCCTTTTTTTTTTTTTTTTTTAATATTACTAACATTATATTTAACGTATATGTATAAATTCTTATAATAAAAAAATAATAACATTAAGGAATTTCTCTTAAAAAAAATAATTTTAAAAATATATCAATGAATATCATATAATTTGAATAATATATAAAAATATTAATATTTTAATAATATTCTTTAAATATCTAATAATCATATTTTTAATATTACTCATATATTCAAATATAAATTTTAATGAACTGAATCATAAAATATAATATTAATAATTATTATAGTTTTTAATTTTCAAAAAATAGTATTATATTATTATTAAACTATATTAATACAAATAACTATTGTAAATTTTTCAACATATATATAATATATATTTATTTCAGAAGTATTTATTTTTTTTTTTTTTAAGCATGAAATCAATGATGTTTACAATTATTAAAAAAAAAATTAGATTATCTGCAATATAATTTATAAATATATATTTTAATAAAATTAATTTTTTTTTTTTTTAGAGTAGGAAAAAAACAGATAAATAAAATAAAATTAAAAAATTTTTGTTATTAATTTTTTTTTCTTTTTTTTTTTTTTTTTCGAGTAGGAAAAAATTAGATAAATAAAATAAAATTAATAAAAAAATTTTTTTTATAAATTTTTTTTTTTTTTTTTTTTTTTTTTTTTTTTTTTTTTTTTAATGGGAGAAAAATTAACAGTATCAAATATTTTACTAAAATGTAAATATAGAAAATGATCACTTTCTAAAATTGAAATGTTATTAAATTATAATAATATTAATTGAATGTTTTCAACATATCCTTGGTAAGATATATTATAATTGATTTTAATATTAATATAATATTTTATTTATCAATATAGGAAAAATAAGAATAAAGCATTAATATATAAATATTTATAATAAATCACTAAAGATAATATTTGTCTTAGAGTTTATTTTATAATAATTTTTATTTTTTATTTGTTCTGTAAATATATATATTTAATTATCCAAAATATAATTAATATCATCTAACTAGAATTGCAAATTAGAGATAGCACAGCCCTTTTAAAAATAATAATAATATTATATGTATATATTTTTTATAGCACAGCCCTTTTAAAAATAATAATAATATTATATGTATATATTTTTTATTTTTTACATATTTACTTATTAATTAAGGTTTATCACATGCTTCAACTTAAATTTGTTAAATTTTGCATTTAATTTTGATATAAAATTTTACTCAACCATATGTTATAGCATAGGATAAAATAAAATAATAAAAATAAAAATAAAAAATCTATTAAAAATTCAAAATATAATTATACTTAGATTTAGTTAAAAAGATAATTAAATATATATATATATATATATATATATATATATATACAAATATTATTTAAAAAATTATATATAAATCATTGGCTATAATTTTAAAAATTAATAAATGATAGAAAAATAATAATAATAAATTATAATTTTATATATATAATTTTTATGAATAAGGATTAAAAATAGATAAAAAATAATATTTATAGTATTTATTTAAACAATTAATTTTTAAATTTTATTGAAATTTTATTTTAATTTATCTTTTTTTTTCTTTTATTTTTTTTTTTTTAAATAATATATATACTTAAATTAAGAATAATAATACTAATAATAATTTTAAAATTAAACAGAATATTTGTTTATATAAAATAAATATATATATTTATAATAAAATAATTATTATTGAGAGAAATGTTTTGATAGTTTATAAAAAAAAAAAATATTAAAATAATAATAAAATATAAATATATTTTTTATATATTTAAAAAAGATTAAGACCTATATTATAGAATAATTAATGGATAAATAAAAGCATTAGAATAAATTATCATTCATTTTTACTATTAATTGAAATTTTTTTAATAAATAAATAAATTGTTACTATCTAATATAAAAGTTCACTTAATAAATCATATATATATCCTATTTAATTTAATATTTAAATATAATTTTTACTATTTTAAATAAAAAAAAAAAATAAAAATGAGGACAAAAACTAAAATCATTCGGGTTATAGAAAATATTCATATGCCTACAGTAATTAAATCAATACCGAATTGGATAAATTCAAATTCGAAAATAAGTTCATCGGATTCACCTTCTTCATCATCAAGTTCAATTTTATCATCTCCTTCCTCACCAAAATCGAAGGCTAAACCAAAATTAAAATCAAAATTGAAATCTCAGCCAATTAAAATAACAACAATTGAAAATATTAATGTCCCCTCGAAATCACCCGAAATGACATCTAAATACAATCGTGATTATATTTCAAAAGCTTTTATTGATACATTTTCTAATCAGTTTTCAACCGAAAAAAGAACCATTATTCTTGATGAATTACTTCAATGTTGTAGTCCTACAGAACTTAATCTCTTAAAAAAGATAATTGATAAAAATTTATCAGAAATTTCACCTACCAAAGATTCCATCATAAAAAATAATAATTTTAAAAAAATAATTAATAAAAATAGTAATATCAAAAAAAATAATAAAGAAATAATAGATAATTTAATTAACAAAAATAAAAATAAAGCCCTTAGTAACAATAATGATAGAGATAATGAAATTAATATTAAAGAACATATTACTCGGGAACAAATAGATCATATTAAATCTTTAAATACTAATGTTAATTACAGTAAAACTTTTTTATATCCTCCTACATCAACACCAGTCTCATCTCAAAATTATAATGAAAGTTTATTTAATGAATTATTGAAAAATACATTACCTAATAATATAAATAAGCAACATTACTCTTCACCTCTGGAAAGTGTATCACCAATTTTCCCGTACGCTTCAACCCCACATGATCAATTTAATACCTCAAGTGTTACATTATTAAATTCAAATGAATATCATGATAAAAATGAAATTCCAATTCATGACTTGTATAATTATAATAATAATAATAATGCTTTTTCTGTTGATTATTATTCACCCCCTAATATTATATATCATTCTGATCAGTCATATAATTTTAATTCTACAAAGCAAAATACTCTATCACCTAAAATTAATAAAAAAGGTATTAACTCGCCTTTTGATAAATTAGCCGATGAATTGCTAATAATAATTTTTTCTTACCTTGATACTCAATCATTAGCTTATGCATCTCAAGTTAATTGTCGTTGGTATTCACTTTTAAGAGGTAAAAACAAATAACAATTAATAAATTAAAATATATTTATAGATATTATAAAAATATAAGATATATAAAAGAATCAATTTTCATAAACTATTAAAAATATCTTATAAATTTTTGATATTATTTTATTATTAATATAATATATTATTTCTATCATTAAATATTATTTTAAATTTATAAAATAAGATAACCTTTTATGGAAAGACTTATGTAATTCTAATGAATATTCACCATTTTCATCCTCAAATCCATTAAAAGTAAAAATTTAAATTTAATAAAATAAAATAAATTATAAATAAAAATAAAAATAAAAATAAAAAAATAATTGAACATAAAAAATAATTAAAAAAAAAAAAATATATATATATATATATATATTAATAATTACTATATTATATAAATTATTCAAAAAAAAAATAAAATAAAATAAATTTAAATATTTTAATATAATTTAATAAATTTGAATCAAAAAGGATTCAGATACAGATATTAATGAAGAAGAAAATAATACTAATGAATTAAATCATAGAAATAATGATAATCAAGGTTTTTTTTATTGAATAAAAAATTTATTCATAAAAAAATTAATTAATGGAATATTTAATTAACTCTTTTTCTTTTTTTATTCTTACTACTATATTTTTATTAATATATATTTTAAAATCTATAATAATAATAAAAAAGAAAATTTAAATGATAATAATACAATGTTATTTACAAAAACAAAAAGTATTCAACAAAGTATGGTACCAATCGTATGGAAAAGTTATAATTATAAAAATGATAAAATTACATTTAGTTCTTCTAAAATTCCATCAGTCAGTTTATGGAATATACCATGGAAAAAAACATTTGTTCAGAATTGGAGAATAAATTGTAACTGGAAAACTGGTCGTTGTAAAGTAATTAAAAAAGAAAGTGTTCCAAATACTCTTCATATGGCTTTCAATAATAATCTTGTATTTTCTGTTCAACAAGGAAAAAGAGGAGTATTGGTATGATTAAAAATTTTCAATTTAATATTAGAAAAAAATGAAATAAACAATATTTTTTCCTTCGAATAATGCTATTATATTTTTTATTTTTTTAACTAAATAAGAAGTTTTCGTTAATTTTTTTTTTTTTTTAATCCTATATATGCAAATATTAAAATTCATGAAATATTTTTATACTGATAAAATAAATTAATATATTTTTGACATAAATTAATATATAGTGGGATATATTTAGTGGAGAATCAATAATACAAATATTTAATGATGAATCTATGATAAGTGCTGCTTGTTTTAATAAAAATTATTTAGTTATTGGATGTATAAACTATGCATTAAAGTAAGTTGATAAAAATAATATTGAAATTAGTTATTAATATTAATATTAATAATTATTATTTTTTTTATTTTAGAGTATGGGATTTAAAAACAAAGGAACTAGTTCATGAATTAGAAGGTCATCATGGTGAAATTGTCAGCATACAGGTAAAGATGATATTTTGAATATTTAATTATGTATTATATATATAAGAAGTATTTTTATTAATTGATACAAATAATTTTTCATAATAAAATACAGAATGATGATGAAAAAATTATTTCTGGAGACGAAAATAGTGAAATTAAAGTATGAATTCATATTTTTTTTTATAAATTAATTAGTATTATTTTATAAAAAAAAAAAAAAAAAAAAAAAAAAAAAAAAAACTTAAATATAAATAATGATATTTATATTATATTTAAATTATAATAATAATTATAATTAATATAATAGATATGGAATATTAAAACTGGCACATGTGAAACTACTTTAAAAGGTCATGAAGGAGCAATTTGCACTCTTCAGTTTAAAAATAATATTTTAGTATCAGGATCTGTGGATACTACAATAAAAATATGGTACTGATAAATATTAATTATTTATATTGATATTATATTTATTATATATACCTTAATATTGATCAAAGTAATTATTTTATATCTAAAACATAATAATATATAAATATTTATGTTTGTATACTTATATTAAAAGGAATATAAAAGCTAAAAAATGCATCATGACATTAAGTGGTCATACCTCTTATGTATATTGCATTAAATTTAAGTAATATAATAATTATCATAATATTTATCTATATTTATATATTATTATAATTATATATTATTAAATTACTAATATAAAATTATTTGTTGAAAAAATTTTAGTGATCATTATATATGTTCTGGCAGTGGTGATAATACGATAAAAAGTATATATATTATAATAAAATAATATTTTAATAATATTTATTTTTATTTATAAACTTTATATATAACAATTTAAAATTTTTATTAATAATACATATAATACTAACTATTAAATGTAATAAAAAATTTAAAATAAATAATTATAAATAAAAAGTTTGGTCATTAAAAACAGGAAAATGTCTTAAAACATTAAAAGGACATGAAAAAGGAGTAGTATGTCTTCAATTTGATCATCAAAAACTTATTTCTGGTAGTGTAGACGAAACCATCAAAGTATGGAATATAAAAACTGGAAAATGCTTATACACTCTTTTACATCATAATGGATCGGTAAATTATATATAATATTATTTATGATTCTTTTTTTTTTTTAAACAAAATTTTTATAAATTGGAACAATTTAATAAAAATGAAGAATATATCAATTTTTAATATTTATAGTTTTTATAAATTTTTATATAAATTTTCTTATTTTTTTTTTTTTTTTTTTTTTTTTAAAAAAAAATATATATATATATAATAGATATGGAATTTATATTATAATAATACACATATGATATCTAGTTCATTTGACCATTCTTTATGCATATGGGATTTTGCTTCAGATGTTTATTAAAGTTATATTCAAAAATACGAAGAAAAAGAATTATAAAAAAAAAATTTTGTTAAAATAATAATAATTCATTGTAAAAAGAGAAAAATGATTATTTCCTTAAATTTAAATATCATTATATAAATTAATTCAAGAAAAAATAATAAAATATTTCTATTAATTATATTAATAAAAAGTAATATTTCATTGTAAAATTATTTAAAATCGGTTTTAATAACATAAAACAAAAGAAATAATAAAAAAAATATTGTGTTTATAATTTAATTTCTTTTTTTACAATTATAATTAACATTTACTAATTAAATTATTATCTTTTTAATATAAATTTATTTTTATTACTATTTTTATAATGCTATTTGTTTTATTTATATATTTTTTAATATTTATTAGATATATAATACATATACTTATTTAATAAAAATTATAAACTATGTAATTTGTTATTTTCCTTTTTATTTTCCTTTTTTTTTTTTTTATTTTTATTTTTTACTTAATTATAAAAGTATCTTCTTTATTATATATTATGTTATTGTATAATTGAGCATTTAATGATTTTAATATAAAAAAAATATTTATTTATTAAAAGTTCTAATCCATAAAATATTATATTGAATCCAAATTTAGGGAGAGTTGCATTTCGCCAGGTTGCATTTCGCCAAGTGGAGTATTGATATAAATAAATAAATATTAATTCAAAATATTTTTTTAAAATTGCTTTTATTCGATATTAATAATATTTAATTTTATTTATTGATTTATTTACTTATTTAATAATTTTCAATTTGGCGAAATGCAACTTGGCGAAATGCCCCACACCCCCAAATTTATATCATAATAATCATTGATTTTTTATTATTAACAATATATTAGAAAAAAAGAACATGTTTTTTTATAATTTTATTAATATATCTTTTAGTAATTATAACCATTTACTTTTTCACACATTAATATTAATACATAGTAAAATTTAAAATCTATTTAAAATTGATATTAAAACTTAATATTATTATCAATAAAACTATGCTTTTTTTTTTGTTTTAAATTTTCATTTTGAAAAAAAAAAAAATTAATACTTATTTAGCAAAATAAAATGAATGGCATATTTTTAATATGGAATTAATTAATAAAGCATTACACCAAACATTAATTTTATTATTATTATTATTATTGTTCATTATTGTTCTGTTCTTGTTCTTATTTTCTTATTTTATATTATTTTATATTATTTTATAATGTAAAAGAAAAAGTTTATTTAATATGTTAATAAAATTTTAATTTATATTATAAATTAAATTTTTATTAAATAGAATAAAAAAATTAATATATTAGGAAAATTTTAAAATGTAGTGATTATATACAATAATATTAAATAAGATTATATTGTATATTTCAAAATAAATTAATATGTTTAAAATATATTACAATTGGTGTGTTTTTTTTTTTATAATTTATTAAAAAGCAATTGAATTTTTGGTACTTTATTTATACTCACTGAGTATAGCTCATCCACATATTAATTTAAATTAAATGAATATATATATTAAATATTCACATACACAAGAATATAAAATATATTGAAAAAAAAAAGAAATAAACTTTTTTTATTGTTTTTATTAATTTAATTAAAAAAAATTAATTCAAAATAAAAAATGTTTACTTAATGAGTATCCTCATTCATATATTAACTTTAAAAATTAAATTATTCCCATATATTTAATATAAATATTGGAAAAAATTATAAAATTTTTGAGATTTATATATAAAGAGGAAAAAAATTTCGAAATTTTTAAAATCTTCAATAAACAATAGTTTATTATATATTTAAGTTAAGTTTTAAAAAAAAATTATTTAAAAAAAATGAATAGTTTTCAATTTTTAGTCGCACTTACTGCCTCATTTGGTGGTCTTCTTTTCGGTTATGAAGTTGGTGTCATGAATGTCGTTCTTGTTATGGACGCTTTCCGTATCTTCTTCAAATTCCACCATTGGAATGGTGATGGTCTTGATGAAAAGGGTCAACCAACCAAAGACGTTGCTAATATGATGTATCGTGATTTAAAGGAAGCTGATAACAAGGCTACTCTTGAAGGTCTTATTACTTCCAGTTTCGTTCTTGGTGCTCTTTGTGGTGCTCTTATGGCTACTTACCTTGGTGAAAAGTATGGTCGTCAAAGAACTATTATGATTGGTGCCTGTATTTTCACTTGTGGTGCTGTCATTCAAGGTCTTTCTGCTCGTTCCTGGGTTATGATTGCCATTGGTCGTCTTATTACTGGTCTTTCCATTGGTTGTAATGGTGTCCTTTGTCCAACCTATATTTCTGAAGTTGCTCCAGCCAAGATCAGAGGTACTCTTTCTTCTTGCTACCAACTTATGACTACTTTCGGTATTATTGTTGCTGCCGTCATTAACTCTATTGTCTGGTACTACACCAATGTCAAGCCAGAAGGTTTAGGTAAAGCTAGAAGCAATATTTGGGAAGAAGTTTCTAACTTTGAATGGAGATTTGCTCTTTTATTCCAAGTTGTTCCGGGTCTTGGTCTTGCTCTTCTTATGTGCTTCCTTCCAAAGTCACCACGTTGGTTATGTTCCAAGGATCGTGATGAAGAAGCTGTTGAAGTTTTAGCTAAGCTTAATGCTACCTCTACTTCTGATGAACTTGTTCAAAGTGAACTTAAGGCTATTCAAGAAGATGTTGCTGCTACTCGTGCAGCTGGTTCTTCTTCCTTCGGTGAACTTTTCAGTCCAGTTATTCGTCGTCGTACTTTCATTACTTTCTTAATGCAACTTTTCCAACAATGGACTGGTATTAATGTCATTATGTACTACCAATCTCAAATTTACAATGAAATTGGTTTCACTAAATTCATGTCTACTGTTGTTCTTCCAATTATCAACAACTTCGTCAACTTCATTTCTACTTTCCCAGGTATGTGGGGTATTGAAAGATTAGGTCGTAAGACTTTATTAGTTATTGGTTCACTTATGATGATGGTCTTCCACATTTCTACTTGGGCCTTCTCTACTCAAACTAGTAAGGGTAAGACCTGGGAATACCTTGCTGTTGCTAGTATCTTCCTTATGGTCTTCTCTTTCGCCTGGACCTGGGGTCCAGTTCCATGGGTCTACCAAGCTGAAGTTTTCCCACTCCGTGTCAGAGTTAAGGGTTCTGCTGTTGGTACCGTCTCTAACTTCCTTAACAACTGGATTATTGCCTTTGTTGGTCCAGCTCTTATGAAGGCCTGGTCTACCAAGACTTTCCTTCTTTTCGCTGCTGCCTGTCTCCTTGCTTGGGTCTACTCTCAATTCTACGTCATTGAATGTAAGGGTGTTAGTATTGATGAAATGGATGCCAAGATGGCTGGTAAGGCTTAAATAGATTCATTCAGTTTAATGGCCTGAAGTTAATGAACTAAAAATTTGAAGTTATAAAATAAAATAAAATAAAATAAAAATAATAAATTATAAAAATAAAAATTAAAATTTAAGAAAAAATAGATTAAATGATAAAAATTAAAATATATTAAAATTAATAAAGAATATAAAGAAATAAAATCTTAAATAAAAAATGTAATAAAATTACATAGATAAAAAAATAAGAAAAGAAACATTAAAAATTGTGTAAAAATACATAAAAAAGAAAAATGTACAAAAAAAATTAAAATTAATTAATAAAAAATAAATAAAAATATATAATTAAAAAATAATATTTTTAATGATTATAATTTTTATAATGATTATTTGTCATTTATTTATATTATATACGATTTAATTTTATATTTAATTAAATTGTAGGTAACTTTTGTAATTTTTAATTTTAATTTTTTTATATGAAATACTATAAGAGAAAAAATTGGTAGTATATTTAACTGATAAAAATTTAATATTATTATAAACTTTCTATATAACTAAACCCCGAGCAGGGGTGTACTCGATTTATGTATTTAAATCGCCTGCAAGGGGAATTAACTTTACTCTTATAAAGTAGATCCACAGTACTGGTGCAAAATAGTAGTAAAGTTATATTTTGTGTTAATTAATAACATTATGCGCAATGGTAATGTTATTGGTAAAATTTTTCTGGTGAACACTCACTGCGGAATATAATGGTGCATTTTTGGAACATTGTTAAATAAGTTACACCCAAGAATTAGTAATACATTTTCATTGTATTTCTATTTTCATGTAGTATTACTATTCTCATGTAAGAATCTATTGTATTCAATTGTATTTCAACTTTATATTTCATGTATCACGTTGTAAGAGATTGATTCACTCTAAATCTTGTAGTAATTTATTTAACTCTTTACTAATTTTGTGCCATTTTATTTCATCAATTCAATCTTAGTCATTAAATACTTTATGATATTCAATTTAAATAATATACTGAAAAAAGTGCTAAATCAAATTATTTTTCAATCATTCAACAAACCACTAATTATCGAAATTATTTACTCCAAAAAGATATAAAATTATTACAATCCTCATTATACTCAAGACTTTATAATAAAAATTGACTTTTTTTTATTTTTTTTTTTTAGTTATTAATTTTTAGTTTTTATTACTATTATGGAAATCCAATTTATAAGAAATAAGAATTTCATTCTAAGAGGTTCAAGGTGCCACGGTATACCAATGGAGAATACGAAACTACTCTTTATCCGCGGACTTCGATCTTGGCCAGAAATCAAAATGAGAAGACATTTAAAGAAAACTCTGAATGAATTAAATGATAAGGTTTTATCAGTTAAACGTATTGCTAATTTTAATGATGCATTCTTTAAAATTAAAATAGTAGGTAATGAAGAAGAATTAACATCTATTACTGATTGTATTGTTAATAGTTTCAAACGTGCTTCAATTAACGTTATTAATTGTAGCAAAAGGAATCATAAATACAGTTTTTCTTCACTCAAAAGGAATCATTTTGCCTTATCAGAAAAAGTGAATTCATCTTATAATATCAACTTATTCACTACTTCAAATTCAAATGCAGATTCAAGTCAAAATTCAAATTCAAGTTCAAGTACAAGTTCAAGTACAAGCTCAAGTTCAAGTTCAAGTACAAGTTTAAGTACAAGTTCAAGTACAGGTTCAAGTTCAAGTTCAAGTCCAAGTTCAAGTACAATTTCAAGTTCAAGTTCAAGTACAAGTTCAAGTACAAGTACAAGTTCAAGTTCAAGTTCAAGTTCAAGTTCAAGTTCAAGTACAAGTTCAAGTTCAGTTTCAAATTTATGTTTAAATTCAGTTTCAAGCTCAGATTCAAATTCAAATTTCAGTTCAATCAATTATAATAATTCCAATAATATTAATAACACTCATATTAATAATAATACAGTTAAAGAATTTTCTCTATGTGTCAGTTGGAATACTAATGGATGGAACTTTGATAAAAAAGACAGTGTTGAATTCTTTATTTCAATGTACAAACCACTTTTCTTATGCTTTCAGGAAACAGGAAATGGTTCAGGTTCTAGCAGTAAATATCCATGTCGAGTATCATTAAAAAACTACAAACATTTCTTCAAAAAAGCTAATAATGAAATTCCCGGTAAAAGAGGTCTTTATATTGGGTTTCATAATTCTTGTCAAGCCTCTCTTGAAAACAACACTTATGAGTATATTATTTCCTTGTATACGTATAATTTTTGGAATTTCACTAAATGTTCTATTGGTAATGTGTACGTACCTCATAGTGGCCATAGCCTTCATGCTAGAACTGCTAGAATTGAAATATTGTCTTGGTTAAATAGTCACTCTTCTCATCCTTCAATGTTGGTTGGTGATTTTAATTTACCTACTGAGAAATTAAGTAATTTGCTCTCTAAATTTAGTAATTGGAAAATTCTTCCCTTATGGGGCTCCCCAATTTCATGGAGTAGAGGTAATAGAGAATCTGCTATAGATCATGCGATTGTCAATGATCATATGTTAGATTTACTTTCATATGGTACTTTTATTGACTTTCCCCCCATTTCGGATCATAAACCTTTATTAATAAAAGGTAAAAGTTTTTCATCAGTTAATTCAGATAATTCTTTCTCTCTGCCTAAAAAGACAGTTAAATGGGATAGATTAAAATGTATAAATGAAAAAGAATCAATTTTTGACAACAACTATTTTAGTGTATTAGAGGAAGTGATTCCAGATCCTAATATTAGTATTGATGATATTTCAAAGAAATTTATTTCAACTTCATTCAATATTGCTAAGGAACTTAATATCACGTCAATTTCAGAAGTTCGAAAATCTTTTTTTCATATGTCGCAGAAAATATTTAATTTGCAAAAACTCAAAATGAAATTATATAAATCCATTAAAAGAAGAGGTTCTTATCATAATTTAGATGAATTTGAAGAATTAATTGATAAATATAATAGAATGTGCAAAATTATTCATCATATGTGTAATATTTATAGGAAAACTGAATACCAACATTGGATTAATACAGGATGTGAATATATGAAATCTCATAACCCTAAAAAAGCTTGGAAATGGCTTAAAACAACAGCAAAAGTAGATAAATTTAAAAATATGTCAAATTCTCCAGTAAAGGACAAAAATGGTAAACTAGCTACTTCTACTAAAGAACAGTTAGAAGTATGGCACAATCACTATAAAAAACTTGCTTCAAGCCATTCTGATATCAATAGTGCATTAATCGAATGGTATAATAAATTTTCCAATGGAACAATTAGGTATACGAGACACAATGAATGGGATATAAATCAAGACATCAGTATAGAAGAAATTAGAGAAGCAATTTTGGCTACTCCAAATTTTAAAGCTTCAGGCCCGGATGGAATTCCTATTGAATTTTATAAAGCTTTAATTCCTCCGGATGACGAAAATTCAGTAAATAATTCTTCTTCTGGTTTAAATTGTTTACAGAAGATATACTCAAGAATTTGGAATGGAGAATTTCCTAGCTCTTGGAATGAAGCAAGTATTATATCTATTCCTAAAAAAGGAGATGATCTATCTGATTGTGACAATTATCGAGGTATCTCTCTGATTAACAATGGTATTAAACTCATTTCGAAAATAGTCTCCAAAAGAATTTCAGAATATGGACTTAAAAATAATTTTATTAGGCCAGAGCAATTTGGATTTCGTACTAAAGAAGAATGTGTTAGTTTATTTATTTCAATTCGAGAAATTTGTCAAAGGCGTAAAAATGATAATAAAGAAACTTACCTAGCTTTTCTAGATTTAAAAAAGGCATATGATTCTGTTCCAATAGGTAATATTTTATATAAATTAGATGCTTTAGGTATTAGAGGTAAATGTTATCAATTTATAAAAAACCTATATTTGACATCCAAAGCTAGTGTTAAAATTGATGATCAATATTCGGAATCTTTTAATATTATGAAAGGAGTTAGACAAGGTTGTCCACTATCACCAATTCTTTTCAATCTTTTTATTAATGACATTTTTAATGATGTTTCAGAACTTGGAATTCCTTTAGGCGAATCTAGATGTTGTGGTGGACTCTTTGCAGATGATATTGTTCTATGCGCACCGTCAAGAACTAAGTTGAAAAAAATGCTTAAGAAGGTAAATGAATGGGCTAAATTTAATATGATGAATTTTGGAATTAATAAGTGTGCAACGATGGTGATTCGACCAGACACACCTCTTTTTCAAAATAAAAGAGATCCTACTTTTTATCTTGCTGGTCAACCAATTCCAATAACTAAATGTTATACCTATTTAGGTATACCATTTGATAAAAGCTTATCGTTGAAACCTATTATTAAATTACTTAACTCTAAAGTAACTAAAGCTCTCTTTTCTGTTAGTAAATTTCTTTCAAATTCCAAAATTCCTATTCCATTTAAGAAGATTATAATTAACTCTTATGTACTTAGTAAAGTCTCTTACTTTGCACCTTTACTTGGTTCAAATAAAACGAGAACAAATAATACTCAGAAATTAATTAATAAAGGATTAAGATGGATTGCAGGTATACAAAAAGCCAAATCATTTATTAATGTATATTCTATTTCAAAAGATTTACATATTCCTCCATTGTCAGCTAAGTGTGCTTTGTCTCAGGTCAAATGTTTTGATAAATGGAAAAATTCAAATTGTATTATTTCCTTTTTAGTTAATAATATTCCAAAATCTAGAAAATATACATGGACAAAAGAAAGTAGAACTCTTAAACGTAAACTAGAGAAAAGAGGTAATAACGATAATAAAATCAAGGATTTTTATTGGAAAAGAGATATGAAAATCAATTCTATTAAAGCTGAGTTTTATGACAAAAACAAATTCGAAGAAACATCAAAATTTATAAAACTTTGTTATGACTATCCTGATCTTTCATATGGTTTCTATTGGCTATTGAGAGCACGAAGCGGATATAGATTAGATGCTAGAATTGCTAAAGCTGCAAAAATAGTGGACCAAATGTGTCCTAATTTTTGTCCCTGTTGTAAAAGTAATAAACAATGGATAAGTCATTGGTTAATTGATTGTCCCTTTTTCAATCATACTCGTAGTAAAGTTAATGATAAAATTTTATTTTTATATAATGCTTTTTACCGTGGCAACCTAACAAATGATATTGTTAATAGTAATAATGATAATAGTAATAGTAATAATAGTAATAGTTATAATAGTAATAATAATATTAGTAATAGTATTTTTAGTAATGTTAGTAATAGTATTGAAAATAATGTGTATATTGATTCTAGTGTGTGTGAAAAAGTGTTTAATTTCCTTCTTGGAGGTCGAAGTATTAATTACAGTACAAGGGAATGGAAGGATCTATTTAAGTGCCAGATGAAATCAGGTGCTTATTCTGATACTCCGTTCTTAGTGGTTACTGCGGCACTTCTCCAATCGATTATACCAATTGCTATTGGCCAGCAATGGTCTTTGTTCAATAGGTTCAAATCGAATCGTACTACTACTACCAAGAGCGTTAATGCTGAAGAAACAGTAAGACAGGCCAGCAGGGCTAGCGCAACCAATGAAGATCATAATTTTGTATCTTAAAATTATGATTAACATTGCGAAGTCAAAGTTAATTATTATACTTCAGTATAATAATGCCCTTGTGAAGTCTTATAAATATTAATTAAATGAAACTAGAATATATTATACCATTATTTTATTTTTATTTTGTGTTTTATTTTTTGTTTATTTTTTTATCTTTTTTTTTTTATTATTTTATTACATGTATTTTATCAAATATTTAATTAATAAAGATGAAACAAGTTTGCTGCCGTTAAAAAAAAAAAAAAAAAAAAAAAAAAAAAAAAAAAAAAAAAAAAAAATTCTATATAACTAAATATAATTTTATTAAATACGAAATTAAACTTTATAAATTAAAATGATATATAAAATTATTAAAATTAAAATTATATAAACAAATTATCCAGTAGAAATTTTAAATATACTTTTAGCTAATTTATTATTATTCAACAGAAAATTCTTAAAGAGCTTTATTAATTAAAATAATTACATTCAGTCAAAAGATAAAAAGAAACGATTATTCATTTTAACAGTATATACCAGTGATATAAAACAAATATGTGTAGCAACATATTTGTATTTTTAATAATAATTATTAAATATTAAATTTATATCTCTTTTGTCAATTAATAATATTTGAAATAATTTCTTATATTATTCAATATTCTTATATATATTATTCATTATAATATTATATATATTTAGAAGAAATTAATTATTTAATAAAATATATTTAAGAATATTATTATATATATAACTTAAATATTCTTATTTATTTTAAAGTTTATATTAAAAATACATAATACTTCTATATATTATAATATAATGATATAGTTTTAGTTATTTTAATTATAATTAAATATATATATAGTTGATATTATTTATTATATTCATATTTATCATATAATTATATTCTTATATATTTAACTTTATTATTCTTATTTTCATTTTTAAGAATTATATAGTTATATTTATTACATTTATTATTTCTAATATATATTTATTATATATTATACTACGATATATTATATTTTAAATGTATATTTATTATTATTAATATTTTTTAAATTATTATAAAGATTTCTAATTACTACTCTACTTTATTGTAATTTGGAGAAGACCCTTGGTTAATTGGGTTTATAAATTAAATATATTAATAAAGGTTAATTAAATATAACGATACTATTAAAAATTAGTAGCACATAAAAGTCCCGCATATCAAAAATTGGTGGAGATGTGCTGTGTAAAAAGTTATTTATAAGTAGTGGTGTTTAGTAATTTTATTAATTAATTATAAATTGTATTAATATATATATATGTTTAGGATATAAATTTTTAATTTTTTTTATTGGTTATTTATAATTATTTTATCTTTGGTGAAGAGAGAATTATGTATTATATATATTTTCATTCATTTTAGTAAAGTTTAAATAAATTGTTTTAAAATAAAAAAATATTAATAAGTATTAGGAAAAATTTATAATTATATTAAATAATAATAATAATAATAAAAAAAAAATAATAATAATACATATTATATATATAAATATATATATATAAATATATATATATAAAATTAAAAAAATTATTAATAACGAATAACTGGATAACGGTTTTCTTACATAATTAGTTAATTGGAAATAAAATGCCAGGTACCGGTTCCCTCAGAAATACAAGTTCGGGTAAGAGTAACGTTGATACTAGAACCCTCCCTAGAATTGGTGGTTTACATGGAGATGCTGAAATCTAGAAATTTAGAATGAATGATTGGTTTCGTAGAGAAGGAGTTGTTACAATAGAAAATAAGTTTAGTTATATTATTACCGCTGAGTTAATAGAGTTCCTACCTTAGATAAATGTGTTACCCTTATCAAAAAGAAGTATTGGAGAGAAAATAAAAAAATAGATAAGTTAAGACAGTTAAAAAATAACAACATTTGATGAAATTCCTGATGAATCAAAATATTATAAAACAGAAAGAGGTGAGGAATTAATGATATTTAAAAATCTAAATTTAATAATTTTTCAATCCCTATTCCAAGCAAAACTATTTACACATTATAATAAATATATATTTGCCAACGGTACTTTTTATGTAGCACCAAGATTTATTTACAAGTATTTAGAGAAAGAATAATTAAATAGGGTTAATATTAACTTCTTTTTCTATATTTAAAAAATAAAAAGTATTATTTAAAGAAATAAAGAATAAATCTAATGAATTTGGTAAAATTATTGTTAATATACTCTTTGATTTTGAAAAAGGTATATATAATAAAATTTTTTTCCTATTTTAAATATCAAATATTGTGTTTAGCATTATAAAAAATCATCAGAAAAACAAAAAAAATAAATTATATTATAATACAGTGGATAATAATAATAATATATATATATTTATTATAAAGCCACTTGGAATTTACTATTTATAAACCCGGATTATATATTTGATATTAATATTAAAATTAAAAGTATGTGTCAAAAATAAAACTATGACAATAATCTGGAATTTTTAGAATATTTTAAAAATTACTACTTAACTAAAATTCAATACATTTTTTTATAGCCACAATTATTGCAAACTTTAATCTTTATTTATTTATTCTTATATAAAATACATGAATACTTTTAATTTTAATAAAAAATAAAAAAAACACAGAATTAATAAAATCAATAAATATTATTTGTCCAAATTGAACATAATAATAAATGTAATTGTTTTTCATTATTAAGAAGTCTAACCCTTTAATAAAATAAATAAATATTATTTGTCCAATTTGAATATAATAATAAATGAAATGGTAACGTGAAATAAAAAGTAATAATCAAAAATAAGTGTATAAATAAATTCAGAAAAAAGTTCATATGCAACGAACTTATAATAAAAGACTTGCAATGAAAAAAAAATCCAAATTATAAATTTAATTATTTCTAATTTTTTTTTCTTTCATCACAATAAAGCAAAGAATACTTAGAAGAATTTATGAAATCGATATTTTAATTTAAAATTGTATAAATATGGAAAAAGAGTTAATAATATTGTTGAGTTTTTAAGTCTTAAATAAAATTTTTCAACACATACATTTTTATCTTTAAATTTCTACATAGAAATAAATATTAGTAGAGAAAGACTATAAAAAAGATTTCCATCCGTTAAATAATGTCTTAAACACAAGCTTTGGAGTGAATCAATTTCCTACATTTCCATTTTACAATAGCTGCATAAAAGTATAAATAATACTATAGAAAAATACTTATACAAAATAATGCTAAAGTAAAAAAAAAATATAAAAAATAGAATAAAATAAAATTTTATATACATATTAATAAATTTTAAATTGCTATTGTAACAAATATTAATAAAAAAATACTTTCCATTTTCGTATTATTAACTTGTTACATAATAAATTATATCAATAATAAATTTTAAATTAGTTAATCAATTTGTATTTATTTAAAATTATTATCATTATTTCCTAAATTTATATAAATTATTTTCATTACTAATTTTTTTTTTTTTTTTTTTTTTTTTTTTTTATAGCCACAATTATTGCGAACTTTAATCTTTATTTATTTATTCTTATATAAAATACATGAATATTTTAATTTTAATAAAAAATAAAAAAAACACAGAATTAATAAAATCAATAAATATTATTTGTCCAAATTGAACATAATAATAAATGTAATTGTTTTTCACTATTAAGAAGTCCTATTTCCCTTTTTAATTTTTTATTTCTTATTTATTTTAAATATATAAATATATATGTACTATAATTTTATATGGTAAAAATAAATTATTTTAATAAACAATATTATAATTTTATATTGTAAAAATAAATTATTTTAATAATATATATACATAGATACATTATTGTAATGAAAATATAACCCAAAAATAGTAGAAGTAACAATTGCAATATGATATTACAAAATATTTTTATTTTTATTTAATTTAATTCTTTATTATTATTAATTTAATTTTAATTATTTTTTTTATTTTTTATCTTTTATCCTTCAAATAATAAATTTTTTTTTCTTATTAATTGTTTATTTAAATATATTAATTTATTTCAATTATATTACTTTTAATTTTTATTATATTCTTTTATTCATAATTTTCCATTTTTGCTAATGTTCTTATTTATACATTTACTCTTAGTTTTTTTATATTCTTTACATTTTTTAATATTTTATTTTAACTTTTTTTATTTAATCTATTTTATTTTAAATTTTAATTTTTATTTTTTTATAATTTTTTATTATTATTACTTTATTTTATTTTATTTTAATTTCAAATTTTTAGTTCATTAACTTCAGGCCATTAAACTGAATGAATCTATTTAAGCCTTACCAGCCATCTTGGCATCCATTTCATCAATACTAACACCCTTACATTCAATGACGTAGAATTGAGAGTAGACCCAAGCAAGGAGACAGGCAGCAGCGAAAAGAAGGAAAGTCTTGGTAGACCAGGCCTTCATAAGAGCTGGACCAACAAAGGCAATAATCCAGTTGTTAAGGAAGTTAGAGACGGTACCAACAGCAGAACCCTTAACTCTGACACGAAGTGGGAAAACTTCAGCTTGGTAGACCCATGGAACTGGACCCCAAGTCCAGGCGAAAGAGAAGACCATAAGGAAGATACTAGCAACAGCAAGGTATTCCCAGGTCTTACCCTTACTAGTTTGAGTAGAGAAGGCCCAAGTAGAAATGTGGAAGACCATCATCATAAGTGAACCAATAACTAATAAAGTCTTACGACCTAATCTTTCAATACCCCACATACCTGGGAAGGTAGAAATGAAGTTGACGAAGTTGTTGATAATTGGAAGAACAACAGTAGACATGAACTTAGTGAAACCAATTTCATTGTAAATTTGAGATTGGTAGTACATAATGACATTAATACCAGTCCATTGTTGGAAAAGTTGCATTAAGAAAGTAATGAAAGTACGACGACGAATAACTGGACTGAAAAGTTCACCGAAGGAAGAAGAACCAGCTGCACGAGTAGCAGCAACATCTTCTTGAATAGCCTTAAGTTCACTTTGAACAAGTTCATCAGAAGTAGAGGTAGCATTAAGCTTAGCTAAAACTTCAACAGCTTCTTCATCACGATCCTTGGAACATAACCAACGTGGTGACTTTGGAAGGAAGCACATAAGAAGAGCAAGACCAAGACCCGGAACAACTTGGAATAAAAGAGCAAATCTCCATTCAAAGTTAGAAACTTCTTCCCAAATATTGCTTCTAGCTTTACCTAAACCTTCTGGCTTGACATTGGTGTAGTACCAGACAATAGAGTTAATGACGGCAGCAACAATAATACCGAAAGTAGTCATAAGTTGGTAGCAAGAAGAAAGAGTACCTCTGATCTTGGCTGGAGCAACTTCAGAAATATAGGTTGGACAAAGGACACCATTACAACCAATGGAAAGACCAGTAATAAGACGACCAACGGCAATCATAACCCAGGAACGAGCAGAAAGACCTTGAATGACAGCACCACAAGTGAAAATACAGGCACCAATCATAATAGTTCTTTGACGACCATACTTTTCACCAAGGTAAGTAGCCATAAGAGCACCACAAAGAGCACCAAGAACGAAACTGGAAGTAATAAGACCTTCAAGAGTAGCCTTGTTATCAGCTTCCTTTAAATCACGGTACATCATATTAGCAACATCTTTGGTTGGTTGACCCTTTTCATCAAGACCATCACCATTCCAGTGGTGGAATTTGAAGAAGATACGGAAAGCGTCCATAACAAGAACGACATTCATGACACCAACTTCATAACCGAAAAGAAGACCACCAAATGAGGCAGTAAGTGCGACTAAAAATTGAAAACTATTCATTTTATTTTAAAAAAATTCTATTTGTTTTTTTTTAAACTTAACTTAATTTAATATATGTATAATAAACAATAGTTTATTGAGGATTTAATGAATGAAAAATTTCAAGTCTTTTATATTATTTTTTAAAAAAAACAGAGTATTTATATTAATATATGATATTTATATTAATGAATAATACAGAACGAGTTATAAAATTTTATATAATTAATTTATTTATTTAAAATATCAATTGCAAATAAAATTAAATAAAATTGAATATTGAATATTAATATTAATTTTAATATAATTATGACAATAGGCTAATATTACTAGTGAGTTTTATATTTAATTTAGTTATTTAAAAATATATATTTGATAATATTTTGTATTATATTAACTTTTATTATTAAAAAATATTAAAATTATATTGTTAATATTTAATATATTTACTTAATTTAAATTAATATATGATTAAGTAAATATTCATATATTCATATATAGTACCAAAAATTTTAATTTAAAACAAAAATTTTTAATATAAAATGCAAAAAAAATAATAATTATTCAGTGTGTACTTTATGAGTATAAATTCAATTCAATTTTTTAAATAACATATTCAAATATATACCTATATTAATATATGCATAATAATTACTCTACGAGTATTAATTGAGTAAAATTTGAAATATTTTATTAATATTATTATTATTAGTATTAGTATTATTACTAGTATTAGTATTATTAGTATTTTGTAATCAATTTTTATTTTATTAATTCTATTTGTTTTAAAATTTAATATACTATTAAAGTTTCTATTAAAAAGCTTCTACAAAAATTTTAAAAATTTTATGCTTAAACAATAAAATATGATATAGATATGTATATATTTTAAGTATAAATATATATAATTCATTTTTTTTTTTTTTTTTTTTTTGTTTTATTATTAATATATTAATAATTGTATATTTATATTTTATAACTTAGCATCTTTTTAATAATTTTAGTAAAAACAATTACTAATATTAATAATAATAATAATTGAATGATAATAACAATTTTCCTTTTTCTTAACATTTTAAATTTTAATATATATTATTAATACAAAATTATAATTATTATAAAATTATATTACTCATATATTAACTTTATTTAATATAAAAAGTTTATTTATATAACATTTTATAAATACTGAATTTCTTTATAACTAATCTTTGTTTTTTTGTATATTTATTATTGTTAAAGATTTTCTAATATTAGTTTATAGCAAATTTAAAATTAATTTAATACTAATAAAATATTTTTCCATTTTTTATAAAAAAAAATATTTAGAATAAAAATAATTAAACTAGTAAATTGCATTTAGTGATAAAGCAGTTATTATTAATGTAATAATAAAAAATAAAACACTCATTCTACATTATATATATATTTAAACTATAATATATAAAATTCAAAATTTAATATATTTATAATAGTATTAATGATAAAACTAGAAACAAATATGAAAAAATAAAAATATAATTTTTGAATATATATAAAAATTAATTTATAAAAAAAGTTATTATTACAAAATATTTTTCTATTTTTTTGAATAAAATAATTGAATTTAATATTGAAACATCTAAGAATTATGAATTATTATCTTCTTTCATTATATATAATAAAATAAACGATTATATTTTAATTTATCCAAAAAATTTCCAATTCATATTATATAAATTTTATGATAGTTATAGAAAAAAAAAATTGTAACAATTCTGATATAAATTATATCAGTTATATTTAATTTATTTATAAAAGTAGATATATTAATATATTAATAATATAATAAGCTGTATTAATAATCTAAATAGGTTGAATATATCAATTCAACATCATATTTTTTTTTATTTAATTTTTTTTTATAAAACGATTTTATTAAAAGAAAAAAAAATATTAAATTGGGTTAATGAAAAAATTATTAAATAAAGGTTATGACATTTGAACAAGGTAACATTTATTTTAAAAAATAATATAATTTTTATTTAAATATATCTTTTTAAAAGTTTATTTATATTTATATATATATTTTTAAAGGCTTATTTATATTTTAAGATTATTTAATTTTGATAATTAAAAGAAATGTTGAAAATTATAATTTGTAAGGTTTTGATGTTATTTAACTTATTTTATTAAAATATTTCAATAAATATTACATATGGAAACCTTTCTTTCTAAAAAATATATATATATATTTATTTATTTATTTATTTATTTATTTATTTATTCATGTATGATTCAGCAAAAAGTTATTAGTAAGAAATAAAAAAAATTGATATATATAAATAATGTTTTACAATTTTACATTTTAATAAGTTTAATTTTATGCTGTAATTCCTACCAATAAGCAGATTTTGTTTAAAAGAAAATTATAAAACAAGTGGATTAAAAAAATTCCAGTAATTTATGTAAATAACTAATAAAATTTAAATCAAATTAAATATAGTTTTTCCTTGATACGAAATATATGCTAATAATAATATTAATATTAAATTTTTTATTGCATATTATTATTCAATTTAGAAACAAATAAATATTTAATATTTATTTTCAATATATTTTAATTAATATATATTCCAAAATGTCTGACTTGAAACCAAGAATCATGTTTTTTAGTATTGCTCGCCCATATATTAATTAAAATATGTAATATTTTTATTTGAATATAATATTAAAGAAAAAAAGAAAAATAAATTGAATTTATATTCAAATTGAATACACGTAGAGTATCTCGTATTTAAATATTAATTTAAATAAAATATATAAATTTTAATTTTTTATTATATTTTTTATTAAAATTTTCAATTTAAAATAAAAAATGGAGTATTACTCATTCTTATATTAGTTTAAATAAAGTATAATATTAAATATTAATCAAATAATTTTATTATGTTTTAATAATTAAAGTATATTATAATATTAAATATCATTATTAACAATTTATTTTGATTAATATATTATATTTTTTTATATTCAAAATTTTGCATATATAATTTCTTCAAAATTATCTCCGTAATATTTTAGTAATTCATATAATAAATTAATTTAAAATAATTTAATTTTTATTTATTTTTTAATTGTTTATATTTAGCATTTTTGTCCTATTGGTCATAGTTTAATATTAATATTCAATATTCAATTTTATTTAATTTTATTTGCAATTGATATTTTAAATAAATAAATTAATTATATAAAATTTTATAACTCGTTCTGTATTATTCATTAATATAAATATCATATATTAATATAAATACTCTGTTTTTTTTAAAAAATAATATAAAAGACTTGAAATTTTTCATTCATTAAATCCTCAATAAACTATTGTTTATTATACATATATTAAATTAAGTTAAGTTTAAAAAAAAACAAATAGAATTTTTTTAAAATAAAATGAATAGTTTTCAATTTTTAGTCGCACTTACTGCCTCATTTGGTGGTCTTCTTTTCGGTTATGAAGTTGGTGTCATGAATGTCGTTCTTGTTATGGACGCTTTCCGTATCTTCTTCAAATTCCACCACTGGAATGGTGATGGTCTTGATGAAAAGGGTCAACCAACCAAAGATGTTGCTAATATGATGTACCGTGATTTAAAGGAAGCTGATAACAAGGCTACTCTTGAAGGTCTTATTACTTCCAGTTTCGTTCTTGGTGCTCTTTGTGGTGCTCTTATGGCTACTTACCTTGGTGAAAAGTATGGTCGTCAAAGAACTATTATGATTGGTGCCTGTATTTTCACTTGTGGTGCTGTCATTCAAGGTCTTTCTGCTCGTTCCTGGGTTATGATTGCCGTTGGTCGTCTTATTACTGGTCTTTCCATTGGTTGTAATGGTGTCCTTTGTCCAACCTATATTTCTGAAGTTGCTCCAGCCAAGATCAGAGGTACTCTTTCTTCTTGCTACCAACTTATGACTACTTTCGGTATTATTGTTGCTGCCGTCATTAACTCTATTGTCTGGTACTACACCAATGTCAAGCCAGAAGGTTTAGGTAAAGCTAGAAGCAATATTTGGGAAGAAGTTTCTAACTTTGAATGGAGATTTGCTCTTTTATTCCAAGTTGTTCCAGGTCTTGGTCTTGCTCTTCTTATGTGCTTCCTTCCAAAGTCACCACGTTGGTTATGTTCCAAGGATCGTGATGAAGAAGCTGTTGAAGTTTTAGCTAAGCTTAATGCTACCTCTACTTCTGATGAACTTGTTCAAAGTGAACTTAAGGCTATTCAAGAAGATGTTGCTGCTACTCGTGCAGCTGGTTCTTCTTCCTTCGGTGAACTTTTCAGTCCAGTTATTCGTCGTCGTACTTTCATTACTTTCTTAATGCAACTTTTCCAACAATGGACTGGTATTAATGTCATTATGTACTACCAATCTCAAATTTACAATGAAATTGGTTTCACTAAGTTCATGTCTACTGTTGTTCTTCCAATTATCAACAACTTCGTCAACTTCATTTCTACCTTCCCAGGTATGTGGGGTATTGAAAGATTAGGTCGTAAGACTTTATTAGTTATTGGTTCACTTATGATGATGGTCTTCCACATTTCTACTTGGGCCTTCTCTACTCAAACTAGTAAGGGTAAGACCTGGGAATACCTTGCTGTTGCTAGTATCTTCCTTATGGTCTTCTCTTTCGCCTGGACTTGGGGTCCAGTTCCATGGGTCTACCAAGCTGAAGTTTTCCCACTTCGTGTCAGAGTTAAGGGTTCTGCTGTTGGTACCGTCTCTAACTTCCTTAACAACTGGATTATTGCCTTTGTTGGTCCAGCTCTTATGAAGGCCTGGTCTACCAAGACTTTCCTTCTTTTCGCTGCTGCCTGTCTCCTTGCTTGGGTTTACTCTCAATTCTACGTCATTGAATGTAAGGGTGTTAGTATTGATGAAATGGATGCCAAGATGGCTGGTAAGGCTTAAATAGATTCATTCAGTTCAATGGCCTGAAGTTAATGAACTAAAAATTTGAAATTAAAATAAAATAAAATAAAGTAATAATAATAAAAAAAGTATAAAAATAAAAATAAAATTTAAAAATAAAATAGATTAAATGATACAAATTACAATAATACATCAAAATTAACGAAATGTATAAAAAATCTTAAAAATAGATATAAAAAAAAGAAATTCAATGAAAATAATAAATAATAATAATAAATTTACTAAATAAAATTAAAGAATAATTAATAAAAAAAATTAATCTAAAAAGTAAAAAAAAGAGATAAAAAAGAACGTAAAATTAAGAATTAATAATAAACAAAATACAAATTTTGAAAAAAAAATTATGTATTATAAAAAATGCATGTAATAAAATAAAAAGAATAAACAATTAAAAAAAAAACAAAAACAAAATAAAAAAAAAGAATGAAATAAAATAAAGAACTAATAATAAATATTGAATTATTTAAAATGTTTAGTATTAATTTAATATTTATAAATATTTTATATAAAAGTTTATATATTGTACAATTATTAATTATTTTTATATTGTAATAATTAAAATTTAGATATTTGTTTTAATTTTCTAAAAAAGGAAATATGAATATAAATATTTTAAATATAATATTTATATCATAAGAGTTTATTTTTGTAGTTGGTACATAATAAATTATATTTTTAATCATTTTAATATATTTAAAATACAAAGTATATTGTTAATATTATGAATAAAAATATTTTTTTTTTCTATTTTATTTTATTTTTATTTATATTTTTATTTTTACTTTTATTTTTTTTTTATTTTAGATTTATAACAATAAAAAACAAGAAAGAATTTCTAATTATTCCTCTTTATTTATCTAAAACACCCTCAATATCAGGATGACCACATAAAGTGCTCCCATTTCATACCATAAGGTATTCATGTATTTTATATAAGAATAAATAAATAAAGATTAAAGTTCGCAATAATTGCGGCTATAAAAAAAAAAAAAATTTCATACCATTTTTTTTTTAAAAAAAAAAAAAAATCATACCATTTTGGCGTCGACGCTCTCACCACAAGATTTGGAGATGTCGGATACGGCAAGCCACAACCACATAAAACACCCTCAAAAAACTGATTATTCTAATCGTTTCATCATTATATACCAGTTAGAGTAATAAAGATGTTAATAAAAATTTTAATTTTGTTAAAATAAAGTTAATTTTAAATTTTTTTATATTAATTATACTATTAATTAATTTCAATATAGTTAAATTTATATAAATTTATATATTTATTAAAAATACAATAATTGTATATTACTAATAGCATAGTGGAAATTTTTTGCTAAATAATATATTATATTTATATATAATAATGACTACATGGAATTCATATGTTTATGTAAGTAATGTTTATGTAATAATTTAATATAAATAAATTAATGATGCTTAAATCTTAAAATTTTTAATTAATAATATATCAAAATTAAATAATATATATTTAAAAAAATTTTTTTTTAAAAAAATATTGCAATAAATAAAAATATTAATGTATGTAATATTTTAGAATTAACCTTAATAAATAAAAAAAAATTTAAAACAAAAAAACTTCATAAATAAATAGGAAAATAATTAATATTAAATTTCTGTTTTTTTTTTTTTTTATATTTAATACTAAATGTATATATTATTATATGTTTTCCAAATTATTATCTTTATTAAACTAATACATTGCAAATTGAATAAGTGAATTTTTAAATTATTATTTTAAATATATTTATTTATATGATAAAAAAGATATTTACAGAAAAAAAAAATATTACTAATTATTATTAAAGGTGAAATATTTTAACTATATTAACTTATTAATTATAAAATAATAAAATTCCAAATAATAATATTAAATTAATAATAATAATAAATATGAGAAATAAATTTAAATACTAATAAAGTTAAAAGAAAGATAATAATTTTATTGAAATATATTCTAATGTAATTTAAAGCATTAATTTAATGCATTTTACTTTGATACTTTATATATATTTAATTAGAATAGTAATATATTACTTTGTATAACCGAGAAAAATAATTCGAGCCCTAAAGAATAAAAAAAAATAATTATTAAAATGTTCTTTTTTTCTTTTTTATAATTAATAAAAAACAATTTATTTAAATTCTGGTATTCTCTGAGTATTCATAGAGTACTCATAGAATACCAAAATTTAAATTTGAAATAAATTATTTTATTTTATCTGAGTACTCATAGAGTACTGCTTAATCATATAATAATATAAATAGTGTTAATATATATTTAAATTAAATTTTTTGTTTTTTACTGAACAATGATTATACATTTTTTTCTCTTTATTGATTATTTCAATTAAACTATATTAATTGAATATTATTGAATAATACTCATGCATATATTACATTAAATTAAATTAATATATTAAAAACTCATATAATAGGAGAATTTTAATTATTAATATTATTATATTAAAAATTAATTACACAAAAAAAATTTTTTTTTATTGTTTTTATTAATTTAATTAATAAAAATTATTTCAAAATAAAAAATGTTTACTTAATGAGTATCCTCATTCATATATTAACTTTAAAAATTAAATTATTCCCATATATTTAATATAAATATTGGAAAAAATTATAAAATTTTTGAGATTTATATATAAGGAAGAAAAAAATTTCGAAATTTTTAAAATCTTCAATAAACAATAGTTTATTATATATTTAAGTTAAGTTTAAAAAAAAAAATTATTTAAAAAAATGAATAGTTTTCAATTTTTAGTCGCACTTACTGCCTCATTTGGTGGTCTTCTTTTCGGTTATGAAGTTGGTGTCATGAATGTCGTTCTTGTTATGGACGCTTTCCGTATCTTCTTCAAATTCCACCATTGGAATGGTGATGGTCTTGATGAAAAGGGTCAACCAACCAAAGACGTTGCTAATATGATGTACCGTGATTTAAAGGAAGCTGATAACAAGGCTACTCTTGAAGGTCTTATTACTTCCAGTTTCGTTCTTGGTGCTCTTTGTGGTGCTCTTATGGCTACTTACCTTGGTGAAAAGTATGGTCGTCAAAGAACTATTATGATTGGTGCCTGTATTTTCACTTGTGGTGCTGTCATTCAAGGTCTTTCTGCTCGTTCCTGGGTTATGATTGCCGTTGGTCGTCTTATTACTGGTCTTTCCATTGGTTGTAATGGTGTCCTTTGTCCAACCTATATTTCTGAAGTTGCTCCAGCCAAGATCAGAGGTACTCTTTCTTCTTGCTACCAACTTATGACTACTTTCGGTATTATTGTTGCTGCCGTCATTAACTCTATTGTCTGGTACTACACCAATGTCAAGCCAGAAGGTTTAGGTAAAGCTAGAAGCAATATTTGGGAAGAAGTTTCTAACTTTGAATGGAGATTTGCTCTTTTATTCCAAGTTGTTCCAGGTCTTGGTCTTGCTCTTCTTATGTGCTTCCTTCCAAAGTCACCACGTTGGTTATGTTCCAAGGATCGTGATGAAGAAGCTGTTGAAGTTTTAGCTAAGCTTAATGCTACCTCTACTTCTGATGAACTTGTTCAAAGTGAACTTAAGGCTATTCAAGAAGATGTTGCTGCTACTCGTGCAGCTGGTTCTTCTTCCTTCGGTGAACTTTTCAGTCCAGTTATTCGTCGTCGTACTTTCATTACTTTCTTAATGCAACTTTTCCAACAATGGACTGGTATTAATGTCATTATGTACTACCAATCTCAAATTTACAATGAAATTGGTTTCACTAAGTTCATGTCTACTGTTGTTCTTCCAATTATCAACAACTTCGTCAACTTCATTTCTACCTTCCCAGGTATGTGGGGTATTGAAAGATTAGGTCGTAAGACTTTATTAGTTATTGGTTCACTTATGATGATGGTCTTCCACATTTCTACTTGGGCCTTCTCTACTCAAACTAGTAAGGGTAAGACCTGGGAATACCTTGCTGTTGCTAGTATCTTCCTTATGGTCTTCTCTTTCGCCTGGACTTGGGGTCCAGTTCCATGGGTCTACCAAGCTGAAGTTTTCCCACTTCGTGTCAGAGTTAAGGGTTCTGCTGTTGGTACCGTCTCTAACTTCCTTAACAACTGGATTATTGCCTTTGTTGGTCCAGCTCTTATGAAGGCCTGGTCTACCAAGACTTTCCTTCTTTTCGCTGCTGCCTGTCTCCTTGCTTGGGTCTACTCTCAATTCTACGTCATTGAATGTAAGGGTGTTAGTATTGATGAAATGGATGCCAAGATGGCTGGTAAGGCTTAAATAGATTCATTCAGTTCAATAGTCTGAAGTTAATAAACTAGAAATAAAAAGTTAAAATAAAATAAATTAATAATAATAAAATTATAAAATAAAAATTATAGAAAAAAATGATCAATTATAATAATTATAAAAAAAGAATTTTATAAAATTAAAATAAATAGAAAAAGTAAAAAAAACAAATAGTAAGAAAAATAAAATATGTAATATTAAAAATGTTAATTTGGTAAAAAATTCCAAAAAAAAGAAATAAATAAAAAATAAAAATAAAAAAATTGATTTGTACTACGTTTTTATTTTTTAAAAGTTAAGTTAGTGTTAAAATTTTATATTTTAGTGAGTAATTAATTAATATAAATTATTAAATATTTGAATTAAAAGGTTAGAATCTCCTATTTAATAGTAACTAGGAATATATAAAATATATAAGGATTATGAATATAGAAAAAATATATAAGATGTTTTCCATTTTATAAAGTTCATATATTTGATTTGTTTGAACAATTTTGATATTTATTAAAAGAGTTTATTATAAATAATATATATTTATTTCTTCTCTTTTCATTATATATGCAAGAATATATTAATAAAGAAATATTATGATAATAATAATATTTATATAATAATGAGGTATTTCTCATCAATGTTCTTACTTTGCACCTTTACTTGGTTCGAATAAAACGAGAACAAATAATACTCAGAAATTAATTAATAAAGGATTAAGATGGATTGCAGGTATACAAAAAGCCAAATCATTTATTAATGTATATTCTATTTCAAAAGATTTACATATTCCTCCATTGTCAGCTAAGTGTGCTTTGTCTCAGGTCAAATGTTTTGATAAATGGAAAAATTCAAATTGTATTATTTCCTATTTAGTTAATAATATTCCAAAATCTAGAAAATATACATGGACAAAAGAAAGTAGAACTCTTAAACGTAAACTAGAGAAAAGAGGTAATAACGATAATAAAATCAAGGATTTTTATTGGAAAAGAGATATGAAAATCAATTCTATTAAAGCTGAGTTTTATGACAAAAACAAATTCGAAGAAACATCAAAATTTATAAAACTTTGTTATGACTATCCTGATCTTTCATATGGTTTCTATTGGCTATTGAGAGCACGAAGCGGATATAGATTAGATGCTAGAATTGCTAAAGCTGCAAAAATAGTGGACCAAATGTGTCCTAATTTTTGTCCCTGTTGTAAAAGTAATAAACAATGGATAAGTCATTGGTTAATTGATTGTCCCTTTTTCAATCATACTCGTAGTAAAGTTAATGATAAAATTTTATTTTTATATAATGCTTTTTACCGTGGCAACCTAACAAATGATATTGTTAATAGTAATAATGATAATAGTAATAGTAATAATAGTAATAGTTATAATAGTAATAATAATATTAGTAATAGTATTTTTAGTAATGTTAGTAATAGTATTGAAAATAATGTGTATATTGATTCTAGTGTGTGTGAAAAAGTGTTTAATTTCCTTCTTGGAGGTCGAAGTATTAATAACAGTACAAGGGAATGGAAGGATCTATTTAAGTGCCAGATGAAATCAGGTGCTTATTCTGATACTCCGTTCTTAGTGGTTACTGCGGCACTTCTCCAATCGATTATACCTATTGCTATTGGCCAGCAATGGTCTTTGTTCAATAGGTTCAAATCGAATCGTACTACTACTACCAAGAGCGTCAATGCTGAAGAAACAGTAAGACAGGCCAGCAGGGCTAGCGCAACCAATGAAGATCATAATTTTGTATCTTAAAATTATGATTAACATTGCGAAGTCAAAGTTAATTATTATACTTCAGTATAATAATGCCCTTGTGAAGTCTTACAAATATTAATTAAATGAAACTAGAATATATTATACCATTATTTTATTTTTATTTTGTGTTTTATTTTTTGTTTATTTTTTTATCTTTTTTTATTATTTTATTACATGTATTTTATCAAATATTTAATTAATAAAGATGAAACAAGTTTGCTGCCGTTAAAAAAAAAAAAAAAAAAAAAAAAAAAAAAAAAAAAAAAAAAAAATTCTCATCAATGTTTGAAAATTATAACAGATAGAATATCTACTTACGCACTCTCACACAATTTCATTAGACCTGAACAATTTGGTTTCGCAACTGTGAAGAATGCATTGGTTTATTCATTTCCATTAGAGAAATTTGCCAACGAAGAATTTTATAAAACTTTGTTATGAATATCTTGAACTACCAAGACCGTCAATGCTGAAGAAACAGTAAGACAGGCCAGCAGGGCTAGCGCAACCAATGAAGATCATAATTTCGTATCTTAAAATTATGATTAACATTGTGAAGTCAAAATTAATTATTATACTTCAGTATAATAATGCCCTTGTGAAGTCTTACAGATATTAATTAAATGAAACTAGAATACATTATACCATTATTTTATTTTATTTTGTCTTTTTTTTTTTTTTGTTTATTTTTTATCTTTTTTTTCTTTTTATTACATGTATTTTATCATATATTTAATTAATAAAGATGAAACAAGTTTGCTGCCGTTAAAAAAAAAAAAAAAAAAAAAAAAAAGCACGAAGTGGATATAGATTAGATGCTAGAATTGCTAAAGATGCAAAAATAATAGATCAAATGTGTCCTAATTTTTGTCCCTGTTGTAAAAGTAATAAACAATGGATAAGTCATTGGTTAATTGATTGTCCTTTATTCAATCATATTCGTAAGTAAAGTTAATGATAAAATTTTATTTTTATATAATGCTTTTAACCGTGGCAACCTAACAAATGATATTGTTAATAGTAATAATGATAATAGCAACAGTAATAATAGTAATAGTAATAATAGTAATAGTAATAATAGTAATAGTAATAATAGTAATAGTAATAATAGTAATAGTAATAATAGTTATAGTAATATTAGTAATAGTATTTTTAGTAATGTTAGTAATAGTATTGAATATAATGTGTATGTTGATTCTAGTATGTGTGAAAAAGTGTTTAATTTCCTTCTTGGAGGAAGAAGTATTAATAACAGTACAAGGGAATGGAAGGATCTATTTAAGTACCAGATGAAATCAGGTGCTTATTCTGATACTCCATTCTTGGTGGTTACTGCGGCTCTTTTTCAATCGATTATACCTATTGCCATTGACTAGCAATGGTCTTTGTTCAATAGGTTTAAATCGAATCGTACTACTACTATCAAGAGCGTTAATGCTGAAGAAACAGCAAGACAGGCCAGCAGGGCTAGCGCAACCAATGAAGATCATAATTTCGTATCTTAAAATTATGAATAACATTGTGAAGTCAAAATTAATTATTATACTTCAGTATAATAATACCCTTGTGAAGTCTTACAGATATTAATTAAATGAAACTAGAATATTTTATACCATTATTTTATTTTATTTTATTTTGTGTTTTTTTTGTTTATTTTTTATCTTTTTTTTCATTTTATTACATGTATTTTATCAAATATTTAATTAATAAAGATAAAATAAGTTTGCTACAGTTAAAAAAAAAAAAAAAAAAAATTGCTAAAGAAGAAAATTCCAAAGAAAATTCATATATATATAGCCTTTTTAGATCTTAAAAAAAGTTTATGATTCAGTTCCTATATTTAACATCATACTAAATTATATCATTATGGAGTCCGTGGTAAAGGTTTTGATTTTATATACAATTTATATACTTCATCTAAAGTACGTGCTCGATTTACTTTAATGTAATCAAATGAATTTCCTATTAAAAGAGGTGTTCATCAAGGATGTCCATTATCTCCAATCTTATTCAATTTATTCATCAATGATATACTAAATGACTGTGAAAAATATGGTGTTAATATTGGAAGAAAGAAGTGTTGTGATGGACTCTTTGCTGATGATGTTGTTCTCATTGCTCTGAGTGCAAAAAAATTTAGAAAAAATTATTAAAAAAAGGCACATAAATGGGCTAATTTAAATGAAATGACTTTTGGTATTGAAAAATGTGCAAATATGGTTATAAAACCAATGAACTTCCAATCTCTTCCAAATTATAGTGATCCAACCTTCTTTAGGAATGAATGGTATTCCTAAAGTTTCTAGTTATATTAATCTAGGTATTCCTTATTCAAATGATCTCATATTAGAACACATAATATCTCACATGTATTTTAAAGTTAGAAAATCTCTTCTTTCATTTACACGTTTCTTTTCAAATAAACTTATTCCTATTGTATACAAGAAAAAAGTTCTTCAATCCTTTGTTATTAGTAAAGTTATTTATTATTCTCCTCTACTTAGTTCAAACAAATCTAGAACGGCTATAATTCAAACATTAATTAATACTGGTCTGTTTTGGTGTATCGGCTCCTTCTCCAAAAATGGTAAAAGGTAAAACAAGTTCAGAAAACAATGACTATATTAGACATAATTCTATTATGAGTACTTATGCTTTATCTCGTGATCTAAGCATTCCTCCTCTTACTGGTATCTGCGCAGCCTTACAGAATAAATCGTTTATAAAATAGAGTAAATCTAACTGTATTAAATGAGCTACATTTCGATAGTGGGGAGCATAGACAATTAAATGAACTACTTTTCAAAGGTTCATCTGAGTCATGTGTTCCAAAAATTGTGGGCTTGGCGGAATTCTTAACTAGCGCAATACCTATCATAAGTAGTTCATTTGAGCTATTATTTGATAGGTATTACAAAATACCAAACTTAACCAAGAGCGTCGACAGTCGTACTGATAAGGCATAATAATAATACAGGATCTTCATCTTTTTCTACGAGGGGTGAATCTCGCCTTAGCAAATCAATAAATGATGAATCCGGGAAGAATTTAGTGGACACCGCACTATCTCTTTTAAATATGTTACTTCTAGATTTTATTATTTTTCTATTTGTTAGGAAGGGAAAATTCCAGCATAGTACAACTTGCCGAAATACATAGTATTTTTGAGCTTTTTTATTTTTTTTTTTTTTTAACTTTTATTTTTATTTTTTATTTCAAATGTACTTTTTACCTACATGTATTTTTTTATAATAAAATTAATAAAATTACGGAAGTGAATTCTCTTCCTTGTCTAAAAAAAAAAAAAAATTTCTATAATAAAAATTTTTATAAATATTTTTTTATTTTATTTTAGCTAGTAAAAATAGTATATTAATTTGAATTAATAAAAATGAATAATATAAAATTCTACTCTAATTAAAAAAAAATAAATAAATAAATAAATAATAAAAAACAAAGTTATATTTATATATATAACAATTTAAAAAAAAAAAAAAAAAAGATAATTATATATATATGTATTTAAAAATAAATAAATAATTAATACAAATTTTAATTTTTATTTATAAATAAAATAAAAAATGTATATATATTTTTTTAAAAAAAAACTTGGAATAAGCTTTATTTAATAATGCTTTTTTTTTAAAAAAAAAAAACAATGACATGTACTGTTTTTTCAGGTCCAAAGAATATAGAAGGGTAGTCAACAAAATAAGAACTTGATATTTTATTCACTATACTTGAATTGACTAACGTATGATCAATATCTGATGAATATCTTCCTCTGATTCATGAAATAGATAAACTATTAATTGAAAGAATAAACCAGTTACCGAGGTTACTGTTCATTTATTTTTCTTGTAAATCAGCGGCCATCATGATAATGTCTCCAAGAAGAATAGATGGATGACTAGTATGTGTGATTCTGAACCCATATAAAAACTTCAGAGAATGCATACTTATAATGAGTGTTTCTTAGAGTGATTCCATTGACTATATGTTGCTAAAGAAAACAAGATGAGTACTGGAATTATCTTAAAGTACTGTTTAACATGAGACAGGATACCCAAGATATAAACCTCTGCAACCTGGAGTATTTGGATTCATTCTTTTCTGGAAATATTTGTAGTTAGGAAGTGTTACTTTACATGGACGTCTATCATCCTTAGTACCATTACCTGTTTCCTGAAAACAGAAGAATAATGGTTTAAAAATTGCGTTGAAGTACTCAGTATTATCTCTTTTCACAAAATTCCGTGTATTGGTGTTCCAACTAAAACAAAATGAAAACATTTCTGTGTCAGATTGTGAAACTGGATTTGTAAAATTAAGATTAGGTATATCGGGAGCATTGAGTACATGAGTAGCATTTATAATATTTACTAAATTAGTTTAAACTGGATATATGCTGAGTTTGTATTATTGGATGTGCTATTAGATATTAAATGTTTTAAATGCTGAAAAGAAACATTATGATTCCATTTGGAACATCTACACTATGAAATTTTAACTCCTGATATTGCCTTTTCAAATACTTTTGCGTATTTTGCGTGGTTGAAATTTGGAGTGTATACTTTAATCCTGAAGAATCTATTATTAAAAGTAGTAATTCTTTTCACTGACAAAATATTATTCTCGAATTTTTTTTTTTTTCGTATCTCGAATGAATAAATTCCTTCATTTTAGCGTTGGTCTATGAGTGTATACCATGGATAAAAATCAACCTGGCATTGTCAATGGATGTCCCAAAATAGCGAGAACCCCGATGAAATATCTTTTCCAAAATAAACTCTAAATTATTGATAAAGAATGAAACTTATATAAACTTAAATACAAAAAACTAAGAAATATAAATATAAATAAAAAATATAAAAAATAAATATAGAAAACTTAAAAAAATATATATATATAAAATAATTAAAATAATATGAAGATTTTTTTCTTTGTACAGTAATTGATAAAATTTAAGTAAAATAAACAACTTAAGAATTTTGTAGTAATGAATAATCTCTTTTTTTTTTTTTTCAGTTATCTTTTGAATTTCTGAAATTCTATTCGATTAGTAAAACTTTGAATGATAAAATAATTTTTTCTAACGTACTAATAAATAAACTGGAATGAAAATGTAAATAATGGTAGTAGTGAAAGACTGTGCAAAGATTCCAATCCATTAAATAAAGTCTTAAACTATAGTAAAAAATACAATAGATTTATTGCAATGATAATATGAAGAAACTACAAGGTATTATTAATTATACAACTCCAATTTTACTATATATCCATTTTGAAACAATATATATATCAGGTTTACTTTCTATAGTCTTCTTATATTCCAAAATTTCTCTCTTCGTACTAGAGGCTATTTAAGAAAGGATAACCATTGATTTTCACTAGAATTACAGAAAACTGTTATTAATACATTTCTGGAAAGATTCTGATACAAATAGGAATTTGGGAAATCCAAGACAACAAGAATGGAAAATTACCCAATATATTTCTTAATAATTGGTAATTCTACCTTTTATCTTTCAGGTCAAGAGAGTTACCATAAAAGAATTGCTATACCTACTTAGGTATTCCGTTTTCAAATGATTTAGAATTGAAATCGATCATACAGAGAATGAATAATAAAGCATGAAAAGCACTTTATTCCATAAAATGATTTCTTAAGAATCCTCATATTCCTATCACTTATAAACTAAGGTTATTTTTTTTTCTCTGCTATAGTAATTGGACAAAAGTTTCGTATCATGTACCTCTACTTGGATCTAACAAAGAAAGAACGAGAAGTCCACAGACACTAGTTCATCCAAGTTTATACTGGACTAAAGGATTTTATAATGGAAAGTGCATTTACATCTCTTTATTGGGTTTTTCAAAAAAACTTAGCATTCCTCCTCTTTCGGAGAAATGTGCAACTGCTCAGATAAGGTGTTTTAAAAAACGAAAAATTTTCAAATTATATTATCTCTATTATCTCTGTTTTACTTAGCGATATATCACGTTGTAGACATCATACATGAGATAAAGAAAGTAAAAAAAAAAATTTAGCAAACAAATTAGATAAATTTCCATTCAAAAAAAAAAAGCAATTGTAAACTTTTACTGGGATAGATATATGGCAGGAAAACCAATCAAGGCTAAGGATTATAATAAAAATGAATTTGAGAAAACTAGACTAAAGCTCAACTTTAAGTATTCCTGAATTTAACATTAGTTTCCGATGGGTACTTCATGGCAAATATTGACATATATATTCGATACTTGTGTTGCCAAAGCCGCCAATATGATTGAATACAACTGTTCCAGAACGACGTCCTTGTTGTTATAGAAAAAATAATAATCCTCGATTAAAGTATTACTTTTCTAAATGCTGATTTTTTCAGTGAATTTCGAATGAAATATTCTATGGGTATTGAAATTCTTTATAAAAAAAAATTTTTTATAATTATCAAATATTGTCTAATATCAAATAGTAATGTAAGCACTGTTGTCACAGATATGAATAATGTCGAATCAAGTACAGATTCTGATAGTAGAAACGAAGTTTATAAAATTAACTATAATAACATTATGAATAGTGTTGTTATTAATAGTAATAGTATTGATAGTGAAAATAAGAATATTAATATTAGTGATAGTGAGAATAATGGTATCTTTACTTATAATGTAGTAAATAAATTAATTGGTGAAAATCGTGTAAATATTAATAATTTTCTGAATAATGAGTGTGTAAATATATATGTGACGGGGTATCAATTATATAATTTCCTTCCTGGTGGAAGAGATGCTGACATTATTGTTTTAAATGATAAAAAAGAAGTGGGATGTTATGTTTAATAATCAAATCATTTCTAGTGATTATTCGAAAACTCCCATTCTTGGTGCGATCTGCGGCTCTCTTTAAAGAAACTATGTCTCGGACTAGTACTCTACAATAATTGCTATTTATCTTAAAATGTTTTTTCATGAGATAATTTTTTTTTTTTGTTTTATTTTGTTTTATTCTGTTTTGTTTTTGTTTTAATGTAAGCAGGGCAATTGAATGATGAACCCTATATAGATTTTTAGGAACGTCTTGATTAAATTTCATCACCTACTTTATTAGCTGTACCAAGAAGTTTCTTTGGTCATTGCAGCAGAATCCAGATTATAATTATGTTCAAATTCATCCAGTCAACAAAGTGAATTTATTATAAGAAAAAATTGCTTCATATTTATTCTTAACAAATTCGACAATAAATACAAGAATTCTTTTCCACCATTTCACCAAAGTAAATTAGTAACCAATCATATTCATAACAAACCATTGAGAAGAAAGTCAACGAATAAGGTTCTTTAATTTAATGTTTTTAGTCATATTAAAATCATCAACAAATAACGGAAAAATTATTCCGGTAATTCTTGAATCAATTAGCAAAAAATTAATTTTAAATTTATCTCTAGAGTCTTTATGTTTTTTTTTTTTTTTTTTTTTTTAGCACGAAATGTAAATGTTTCCTAATGAACATCGAATACGCCTCCCGAAAGGAAACGATATTTTACTGAGAGTATATATATACTATATTTTAAAATATTCTTAGTAATTTAATAGTAATTGTGGATATCAATATAAAGGCCATGTATGCCATGGAATTTTCATGTCTACACGACACAGTACTGTTCTATAATGATTAAGAAATGGATAATAATTAGGGAAAAAATTCATAATTCAGGGATAAGCGACTACTACTGACTTCTTATAGACGAAATAAAAACAGGATTAAAAATTGAATTAAAATGAGTTCAGTCCATCACGTTTTTTTTTTTTTTTTTTTCAGAGTTCCAACCATTAATATTCCAGCCGATACAAAGGTTAAAATATTAAGTATTCGAGAAGGAATTAGCCTACAGAAGACTATAAGAGATAGGAACAATGAATTCAGGATAATACCTGGATCTATTATAATATATATACAGTTAAATGTACGAAATTCTTGAAGTAATTTTTCCAATTTATTCTTTTAACAAGTAACTGTTTTGTAATCATACATGTAATTCTCAAATAATCCGTAATTATTATTATAGTAAACTCTTAAGATGAAGTAGTTTTCCATATTAATATAGTTTTTTTTTTTTTTTTTTTTTTTTTTTTTTAGAGATTCCATAAATAAGTTCGTTACAATTAGATATTTTTTTTTTAACTTAAGAATTTCCATAATCTACTTTCAAGTTCAAGATTCAAAATTATGGATGAAAATTGTAGCAATTTTTTCATTTTTTCATTGTCAGGACCAAAAACGTCTCAGACCTCTATGTATAGTCGATCGACATTTCAAAATAAAAAATTAGGCTATATTGATATATATTAATAAAAAAAAATTACTATATAATAATTAATAAATTAAGTAAAAAAAAAAATAAAAAAAAATAAATTAAATTAAATTAAATTAAATTAAAAAATAAATAAATTAAAAAATAAATAAATTAAAAAATAAATAAATAAATATAAATTCTTTGCTTTGGTCTTTTCTTTCGAGATTTTTTTTTTTATATTGTATTTATTTCACTGGGATTTACAATTAAATAAAAAAAAAATCAAATTGTTAGTGAATAGTAAATAATTTTGAATAAAATAGAATTTTTAATTTTTTTTTTTTTTTTTTTTTTTTTTTATGGTTTTCTATTAATATCTAAAAATACTTTATCATATTAATTACTAATGAAGAAATAAAATTATTAATAAAAATAAATTATTTTTATACAAAAAAAAAAAAGTGTATAGAATATTAAATATCAAAAAGTATATTAAATATATATATATTTATATATATAAAGTACATGAAGTGGAACGAATCAATTCCAAAAACAATATAAAAAAAAAAAAAAAAAAAAAAAAAAAAAAAGTGCCATAATTATATAACCATTCAGTAAAAAAATATACATGATAAATACAGTATTATACATGAATAATTCCTACATGAAGAAATGGTAAGTACATAAATATATGAAAGAAAAAAATAAAATAAAATAAATAGTAGAATATGAATATATAAAGTACAGATTGAATAAAGTAAAATAAAAAAAAAAGGTTTTTTTTTTTAACGGCAGCAAACTTGTTTCATCTTTATTAATTAAATATTTAATAAAATACATGTAATAAAAAGAAACTAAAGATAAAAGAATAAACAAAAAAAAAAAAAAATAAAATAAAAAAAAATAAAATAATGGTATAATGTATTCTAGTTTCATTTAATTAAGTAAAACTTCACAAGGGCATTATCATACTGTTGTATAAAAATTATTTTTGACTTCACAATATTAATTATAGTTTTAAAATACGAAGATATGATCTTCATTGATTGCACGAGCCCTGCTGGCCTGTCTTGCTGTTTCATCAGCATTGACGTTCTTGGTAATAATAGTAGTAATAGTAGAATTCGACTTGAACCTATTGAACAAAGACCATTACTGGCCAATAGCAATAGGTATAATCGAATGAAGAAGAGCCGAAGTAATCACCAAGAATGGAGGGTCAGAATAAGCACCTGATTTCATCTGGCACTTAAATAGATCCTTCCATTCCCTTGTACTGTTATTAATACTTCTTCCTCCAAGAAGGAAATTTAACATTTTTTCACACACACTAGTATCAACATACATATTATTTCAATACTATTACTAATATTACTAAAAATATTAATATTATTATAACTATTTGTTAAAATTATATTAAATAAGATTAAGCACATTATGCTTTATTATAGATAAAATTTATATAAATACATGTAATAATTATCATTTTAAATGTGATTCTTCCTTATTAAATAAAATATTATTATTAAACAAATAATAAAATTATAAAGAGTTCATTTAGAACTTCATATTTTTAACACTATTATTACTATTATTACTATTACTATTATTACTATTATTACTATTACTATTATTGCTGTTATTATTATTATTATTATTATTATTATTATTATTATTATTATTATTATTATTATTATTATTATTATTATTATTATTATTATTATTATTATTATTATTATTATTATTATTATTATTATTATTATTATTATTATTATTATTATTATTATAATTATTATTATTATTATTATTATTATTATTATTATTATTATTATTATTATTATTATTATTATTATTATTATTATTATTATTATTATTATTATTATTATTATTAAGGTTATCATTTGTTAGGTTGCCACGATATAAAGCAATATATAAGAATAAAACTTTATCATTAACTTTACCTCGAAATATGATTGAAAAATGGACTATCTATTAACCAATGCCTAATCCATTATTAAAATAAAAAAGTAAAAATAAAATAAAATAAAAAGTAAAATATAAAAAATAAAAATAAAATAAAAAGTAAAAAATAAAAAGTAAAAATAAATATAAAAAAAAATATTAAAATAAAAAATAAAAACTTTTTTTTTTTTATTAAATATTTTTTATTTGAAAAAAACTAACAATTTTTCATTTCTCTATTTCATTATTACAATTACAACTTTTTTTTTTTTTTTAGTTGTTGTTAATATTCTTTTTAATATTAAATAAAGGATATAATTATATATAAATTAAAAAATTTATAAAAAAAATAATTATGGTAGAATTGCTTTCTTTACATGAACTTTTTTTTTTTAAAAAAAAAAAAATTAAAAAAAAAAAAATTTTCATAAATAAATAATAAATTAAACTTTATAAAGAAGAAATAAAAAAAAAAAAATAAAAAATAAAAAAAACTTAGAGCTTAAAGTCCTTCATAACATCTTGTCTAAGTTTTTCCTTGTATTGTTCAATAGTACCATCCCATTTAGTTACAGTACCATTTTCACATACCCAAATTTCTTCAGCAACTTGTGAAATAAGACGGAAATCGTGACTAACTAAAACAACACCACCATTGAAATTATTGATAGCATCAGCTAAAGAATCGATAGTTTCAATATCAAGAGCATTTGTAGGTTCATCCAATAATAACATGAATGGGTGTTCTAAAGCTAATTCACAGAAAACAACTCTACTCTTTTGACCATCACTTAAATATTTAATTGGAGTAGCTTGTAAATTACTAGTAATACCGAAACGACCAACTTGTGATCTCCAGAATTGAACTTCTTGTGATAATTCTGGGAATTTATCTCTCATATAAACAACTGGATTCTTTTCCATATCTAATTGTTCAGCAGAGTGTTGGTTGTAACGACCAATCTTTAAGTGAGTATGACGAGAAATCTGACCACTAATTGGAACTAATTCACCAGCCATTAACTTTAATAAAGTAGACTAAAAAAAAAAAAAAAAAAAAATTTTTTTTTTTTTAAATTGTATTTATTAATTTTATTTGATGAATTAAACGATTAATTTTATTTGATTAATATATGATTGATTCGATTAATTTAATAATTGTATAATTGAATATAATATTTTTATTGGAATATTAAAAAAAAAAAATTAAAATAAATATATATTATTAATAAATAATAATAATTAGTATTAATTCATTATTTTTTTTATAATATATATATATATATATTTTAATGATAATTTTTAATTAATTAATAAATTATTTACCTTTCCGGCACCATTTGGACCGACAAGAGCAATTCTAGAATCCATATCAGCACCAAGATCTAAATGTCTGTATAAACAATCTTCTTCCTTACCACTGTATGAGAAACTAACATCGGTGAAAGAAAGAACTGGTGGTGGTAATTTTTCAACTTCTTGGAATTTAAATCTCCATTGACGCTTCTTTTCAACTTTTTCAACAAGACCAGCGGCTTCCATTTTATCAATAATCTTTTGCTTACTCTTAGCTTGACGAACAAGGTTAGAATAAGTACCAGCACTTCTAATAAATTTATTTAAGTGTTCAATTTCATTTTGTTGCTTTTCGAAAGCCTTCATTTGATTAGTTTCTAATTCTTCACGAGTTTTAACATAGGTATCATAATTACCAGTGTAGTAAACTAATTGCTTTTTTCTGGTAAAATCAATAATATTAGTACAAACATTATTTAAGAAATCTTGAGAGTGAGAAATTAATAATAAAATTCTGTTATAACCCTTAAGATATTCTTCTAACCATACACAAGCACCAAGATCAAGATGATTAGTTGGTTGATCAAGAAGTAAAAGAGTTGGTCTAACGAATAATGCCTTAGCTAAAGAAACACGCATACGCCAACCACCAGAAAGATCCTTGGTTTTCTTGAACATAGATTCTTTAGTAAAACCTAAACCATGAAGAATTGTAGCAGCCTTTGATTCGAAAGTACTTTCATCTAATTCTTCCATTCTATCATAAATATCATCTAATAAAGGTGATTCTGGATCTTCTACCATAAGGGTTTCCATTTGTTTTTCTAATCTCTGTTATTTAAATTATTCATTATTGTAAAAAAAAAAATATAATAATAATAATAATATAATAATAATATATATTCAAAAAAATTTTTTTATTATTAATTTCCCATTCGTTAAAATAAATATTAATAATAATAATAATAATAATACTTTCTTCATTTTTATAATTATTATTTGTTATTTTAAATTAAAATATTATAAATCAATCTATATTTATTTATAATTAATTTTTTAATTATTACTATTATTGTTACTATTCTTGAAATTTTTATTATTATTTTTACTGAATATATTTTCATTATTTAAAAATTTCTTCTTTTTTTTTTTTATTTTTTTCACTGTTTGATAATATATATTTAATTATTTTCTAAATCTTAAAATATTAATTATACTTTTTTCTTATTTTCAAAATTTTAAAATATTAAATATGTATATATATTTTTTTAACAACTTTTATTTAAAAAAAATTTTTTTTTCTTTTGTTTTATTCTTTACTTTATAAAATATATTTTATAATTTCCTACAATTTTTTTTTTTATTTTATATACAGATATATACAATTTATTTATTATGTAAAATATATATATTATAAGTTTTTATTTTTTTTTTTTTTTACCTTTAATTCAACTTTAGCATCATTAATAACAGCATCTAAAGCTGTCATATCGGTTGGTGGATATTCTTTATCTAATAAATAAGTATCAATGTGGTTTGGTAAACAAACTTCACCGGAGGCAATGGCCTTAAGTAAAGTACTCTTACCACAACCATTTTCACCAATAAGACCATATCTACGACCAAAGTTTAATTCTAAAGTAGAATCATGAATTAAAATATCAGAGTGGAATGAAAGTGAAAATTGTTCAATTTTAATATCACGAGAATCTTTATGAGAAGTTAAAACACCAGCACAAACACGACCAGATTCCTCTTCTAAAGTTAACTTTTCCATATTTAAAGTTTCATTTTTCTTAGAAGTCTTAGAATTTCTTCTCTTTCTATCCTTCTTAACAGCCATTTTTTTTATAATGAAATATTAAAAATAAAAATATTTAATAAAAAAAAAATATTAAAACAAATAATTTATATTTGTATAGTTCTTTTAGATTTTTTTATATTATTTTATTCTTTTTTAAAATTTTATTATTTATTTATATATTTGATAGAATTATATAAATAAATAATATAATAAATTGTTTAAATTTTGTGCAAAGAAAAAAAAAAAATTTTTTTCCTTTCATTTTATTATTATTATTTTTTTTTTTTTTTTGAAAACTTCAACATTTTTTTAAAAAAAACTTATTATTAGCCAATCATATTAATATATTTGAAAGATTTAAATTTTAACTGGCCAGAAATGGTAATTAAAAAATTGTTGTTGTTTTTTTTTTAAAATAATATATATTTAAAATTATATATTATAAAAAAATATATATATTTGTAAATAAAAAAAAAAAAAAAAAATATTAAATGAAAAAAAATAATAATAAACTTAAAATTTTACATTAATATTAATATAAACAGAAATTTTAAAATTATAATATACTGTTTAATATATTAAATTATATTTAAATTAAATTATATTACTTGACAATCATTTGAAAATTTTAATAAATATGAACATTCTTAATATATATCAAAACTTTAAATTAATTATCAAATTTAATTATAATATCAATTTAAAGTGTCTAATAAAATATTTATATATATATTAAATTAAAAATAATCATTAATAGTAAAAAATACTATAATAGAATTATGTTGAAACCGTTTAATTTTAATAATTAAACTATCCTTTTAATTTGTATTAACTTTTTTAATATATATTCTCATATAATTAAATATATCTTTTTTTTATTATATAAATATTTTAATATAAAATAAAAAATATTTATAATATTAGAAAAAAAATTTTAATTATTAAATAATCTTCAATTATTAATTTTTGTCTATTTAATATATAATTAATATTTTGAATATTTTTAAAAGACATTAAAAATACGATATATTAATATTAAACGATTTGTTATTAATTTATATATAGATTATGTATATTAAATATATTAAAATAGTTTTATGTATTAACATTTTTTTTTAAAAAAAAAAAAAAAATATATATATATATATATATATAATTTAAAGATAGAAATAAAATGTATGTAAAAGATTAGATAAAATAAAAAATGATAAAAAATTAAAAAATAATAAATTTTAATTAATCATAGAAAATTTAATGTAATAAAGAATAAAAATAAGTTCAAAAGTTAAAAAAAAAATTTCGGTGTGATGTAAACTACGAGTAGTTTACATCACACCGAAATTATAAAATCTCTAATAATAAAACAAAGAAGTAACATCTTTAAAATAGAGAGTGTGGTATCCACTAAACTCTCCCCTGAACCACAAGTAAGATCATCAAAAATTGAATTACTTACTATAGGTTCTGTGTTCGGAACTGTGTTGTTAATAAATGTGTATTGAAGAGAATCAACAGGACTTCTAACTGCACTATTCCTTTGCCATATCGGTACGATGTCGGAACTCCTGGTAATGAAAGTGTTTTTGCTAAACTTCTCAAAAAGTAACTCAATAGAACTAATGATGATGATTGGTATTATATTAGCAAATTATATATATATAATTTTATTTTTATAGAAAAAAAAATAAATTTTGAAAATTTTATTTAAAAAAAAAAAAAAAAAAAAAAAAAAAAAAAAAAAAAAAAATGCATATTATTTTGTTTTTTACTACAAAATTTTATTTTTATTTTTTATTTTTTTATTTTTTTTTACATTTAATTTTTTTTATAAAAAGTATTTAACTTTTTCTGAAATTTCCATTTTCTTTTACTTTTTTCTTTTCTTTTTTTTTTTTTTAATAATTTTTTTTATCTTTTTTAAACATATCTAAAAAATAATAGATAAACATTTTAAGCATTAATATATATTTATATCTGATATCTACGTATTATATTTTTTTTCTTTTTTTTTTTTTTTTTTTCAACAATGCTAGTAAAATAAACATTATTTAAACAAAAATTAAAAATATTAATAATAGAAAATAAAAAAAAAAAATTACTTTATACATATTTAATTTTTAATGGAGATAAATAATAAAAGAGATAAACTGTAGAAAAAATTAGTTTTTTTTTTTTGAGATTTCGCACCAAAAATAACGATCGTTGGTAAAACCCCATTTACTATATTTTTCCTTTTGATAATAAGGTTTGTGAACTTTTTTGTTACAGCAACGAAACCCAAATTTTGTTTCCCAACAATTGGATTCATCTTGCTCCTTTTTATTTTCTTCAGATTCATCAATAGCTTCTGAAACTTCTTCAAGGGCATAATTTGTATCATCAATCTCATCTTCAAATTTTTTTTCTTCTTCAACATCTTCTTTTACATCTTCTTCAGCATCTTCTTCAACATCTTCTTCAACATCTAATTCTTCCTCATTTTGACTATCAATTTCTTCATCATTATCTTCTGGAATATTTTGGGAAATTTCTTCTGAAATATCTTCTTCAATAGGACCATTCTTTGTAATTTCTTTAATTTTATTGATTAATTCTTTAGTACATGGTATAGCTCCAGAACGACATGCAGTAGATTTTTCCAAATAGCAAACCTTTGTATTACTATAATCACAATCAATAATATTCTCATTTTCAATTACATAACCGTATAAGTTTTCATTATTGTTAACATACCTTTTTTTTTAAAAAAAAATATTTTATTAATATTATTATATAATAATTAATAATAAAAAAATATTTAATATATTTATATTAATTATGAATAAAAGTTAACTATAAATATATATATATATATATATATTTATTTATTTATTCACTTATTTAGTTATTTATTTATTTAGTTATTTATTTAGTTATTTATTCACTTATTTAGTTATTTATTTATTTAGTTACTTATTTATTTATTTATTCACTTATTTAGTTATTTATTTATTTATTTAGTTATATATTTATTTAGTTATTTATTTATTTAAGAAAATAATAATTATTTATTTTATATTACAGACTAACATGTTTAATAATTTATTTGTCATATTATTAAATAATACTTACAATAAATGTAAATCATTTAATTTACTAAGTGATTCTGGTAAGACACCATTCAAATTATTATTATTTAAATATCTATAAATTATTAATAATATAAACATTACATACACCGTAAATAAATAAACAAATAAATAATGTAATTATAAATATATATATTTATTTAAAATAAAATTATATATTTATATTAATAATAACTTACAATTCTTCAACAGAAGTTAATTTTTCAAAAGAACCTGGAACACTACCAGATAATTTATTATTATTTAAATATCTGTATTATATTAAAAACGCAATTTTATGTTTATTATAATAAATATTATTATTATGATTATTATTTTATTTTTATAATTTCATATATGTATTTTTATCTTTTACAATAAATTTTTTTATTTTTTTTTTTTTACATACAAATTCTTAAGTTGTTTCAAATCACCAAGAGACTCGGGAATACTTCCAGATAATTGATTGTTTTCCAAATTTCTAATAAAATTTTAATAGTCAATAATAATAATAATAATAATAAGTTATTAGTTTATTTTATGATCAATGAATATGTTGACGTTTATAATAAAATTTTATTTTATTTTATATTATATTAAATATATATATTATTTTTTTAAAAAAAAAAAAAAATAATAATAAAAATAAATGTTTACAAGTTTTCTAAAGTTTCAAGTTTTCCAATTGATTTTGGAATTTCACCAGTTAATGAATTTTTATTTAATGATCTTGAAGAAAAAAATATATATATATATTATAAAAATTAATATTAATATTTAATTGATTGTTAAAAAAAAATATGGATTAGATTTAAATTCAAATATATATATATATTGATATAAAACTATAGATTTACATAGTCTTTATGGATTGAAGAGAACCAATTGATTCAGGAATACTACCTGAAATTTTATTATTTCCTAAAAGTCTATTTAATTTTAAAAAAAAAATGTATATATTATAATAATAAATAATTATTATATAAAATAAAATGTACATTAGAAGTAGAACTAAAAATATATATATAATGAATTTATAAAGAAAAAATTTTTTTTTTTTTTACTAACAAATGAGATAAATTATTTAATTTGCCAATAGATTCTGGAAGTTCACCATCAATTTTATTATTGTATAAATATCTATTTATTCAAAATAAAAAAATAGATATATAAAAAGAAATAATAAAATTTAATTAATATTAATCATTATATCATATGTATATCATAATAAAAATAAAAAAAATAATAATAATAATTAAAATAATAATAGTAATAATAATAATAAATAAATAAATAAAAATTAAATAAAAAAAATTTACAATTTTTCCAATTGTGAAAGATTTCCTATAGAAGCAGGAATTGAATCAGTAATTTTATTATCATATAAATATCTTTATAAGGATAATAATATGGCATTGATATTAAAAATAAAAAAAAAATTAATAAAAGAATATTAATATCATTTAAAAAATAATTAGTAAATATAATTATAACTTATGATAAAATTATTAAACAAAACAAAGATTTTAAGTAATATATACAATGTTTCTAAATGAGTTAATTTTCCAAGAGATTCTGGTATACTTCCAGTTAAACCATTAGAACTTAAATTACTTTTTTTTTTGTCATTTTTTATTATTAAAGTAATTATTAAATAATAATAAAAAAAAATATAAAAATATATACATATTTAAAATATATATATAAATAAAATGTAATAAAATATATAGATATATATAAAATGATAATAAGTTTATATTATTTATTCTTGAATTCATTATTTATTTTATTTATTAATAGATAAATATATTATATACATAGTTTCTAAAGTTGAAATATTTCCTAAGGTGGTTGATAACGAACCAGTTAACTTTTCATTTTGGACATTACTAATTTGTATATTAAATATATATATATATTATATAAAATTAATTGTTATTTCAATTACTATTTTAATTTTTTAAAAGCAAAATATATATATATAAAATATAATTATATAAAAATAAACTTTTTCGTTTCTTTACATTTCAGTTATAGAAGTTCCTTGACACTTAAAGAATAAATTGTCACAACATTCATTTTTTAATAATTGATTTCCAAAAATAATATCATTGATACATTTTTTATTATTTGTGGTTTCAGTCTTCTCATTCATATCATTATCAATTCCATCATCAATTTCATTATCAATTTCATCATCGAGTTCATCATCAATTTCATCATCAATTTCAAAACCTTGTTGAAGAGATTTTGTAATTAAACTACATGAAATAAATAAAGAATATAAAGACAATATTTTTTTTATTTCCATTTTGTTTTTTTGAATTTTTATTTTTTGGTTTTTTTTTTTTTTGGTTTTCGATTTTAGATTATAATTTGAGTTATTATTTTTATTATTTTTTTTAAGTTTATTTAATTTTGTATTTAAAATTTTATATTTTTTTAATTTATTTTAGATTTCTTTTATTTAAATTTAGTTACTTTTTTACTTCAACATAAAAAAGTTTCTTTTTTTTTATATTACAATAATTTTATAATATTTATAATTTTATTTTTTAAAAAAAAAAGTGTATATATATAATATAATTTTCCTTAAAAATATAAAATAAAATATATAAATATTAATACATTTTCATTAATTTAAATATAATTTTATATATAAATAATTATATATTTATATTACTCCAATCTTTACTTTAAATTTTCTTTTATTTTTTTATATATAAATATTTAAAGAAAAAAAAATAAAATAAAAAAAAAAAAAAGTTTATAAAAAAAAAATTTATGTATTGTTGAAAATTATAAATAAAACTTTATTTGTTTATTTTATCATATTATACTTTATTATATATTAAATATTTTATTATACTTTTATATATTAAATGATTTATTATTATACATAATTATATTTTAATATGTATTAATATTTAAATAAATAATAATTTTTTTTTTTTTAATTTTTAATTGTTTTATTTCTTTTAATTTTAATTTGTTTTATTGTTTTGTGATACCCATTTTAGGTATGAGTAATAAATTAAAAAAAAAAAAAAAAAAATTATTATAAACTCAAAAAATTCAAATAAATAATAAATTTTTAAATTATTTATAAAGAATCTAAAAAAAAAAAAAAAAATAGGAGTCAAAAAAAATATATATTACAATTCAATAAAAATAATAAAAAATAATAAATAAATTTTTTTTTATCCTGTTTTTTTTCGTTTTTAGTTTTGTTTTTGTCTTCGTTTTTCTTTATATTCTAAAGTTTTCACCACCTTAACTCAGTTGAACATGATTAAAACTTTAAAAAAAACAATAAAATTTAAGTTGTATAAAATAAAATAAAATAATAAAATTAAATTAAATTATAAGCTAAAAATTTATTTTTTTAATCAATCTACTTTATGTACAATAAACCTATTTTAACATTGAAAATACTAATATTTATTTGAAACCATGATTCAATATTATTTTATATTATATAAATTAATAAATAAATAAATAAATAAATATTTATTTATTTATTTATTTATTTATTAAAACTATTGTCTTAATTTTGTTTTAATTCGTTGATCTAAAATATAGAAATAAAAAATAAAAAATACTAAACTCCAATAATAATACTATTAATAATACGATAATAATTAATCATAAAAAAAAAAAAAAAATTAAAAAATTAATTAAAAATAAAAAATAAAAAAAAGGAAAATTTTAAACATGTAAAAAAACTTTTTTTTTTTTAAAAAAAAAAAGCGGTATCTTATAAATTGAAAGTTGATAGGTTAAAAAATATTTAAAATAATTAAATATGAATTAAAAAAAAATATTTAAATAATTAAAAAAGGATACACCATAAATTTTTTATTGTTTCTTTGTTTTACAATATTTAATATATTCAATAATATTAATTTAAAGAAATTTATTATAAAAATTTATATATACAATATTATAGTAATATATAACAATTCATAAAATATAAATGGCAATTTTTTTACCATATATGTATATTTATTTATTTATATTTATTTATTTATTATTTATTATTTATTTATTTATTTATGATTTATTTATTTATTATTTATTATTTATTTATTTATTTATTTATTTATTATTTATTTATTTATTTATTTATATATCTCATTGCATAAAAATTAATGTAAAATAATGAATATAATTGATACTACTTAATCTTCTTTATTAATTATTCAAAATAAAAAAAAAAAAAAAAAAAAAAAAAAAAAGATTGCTTTTAAATTAAATCTCTTCATTATTATTTTAATATTATATTTTTTTATGGTATTTTATAATTAAAATGTTAATTTTAGCAATTATTATTATTTTAATAAAATAATAAATAAAGCATCCTATTATGTATAAATATTAAAATAAAGTTTTTAAAATTAAGATAATTATTTCTTATAATTATTTCATATTAATGTTTTCTTTTTTTATTATTATTATTAATGTTGAAAAAAAAAAAAATTATATAAATGTATAAAATATAATTCTCATTTTATAATTTTATATAATTAATTATATAGAATACATATTACAAGAAAAGTTTGTATATATTTGTTATTCAAAAAAAAAAAAAAAAAAAGGTACTATTTATACTAATATATATATATTGTTTTCACGATTTAAAAAATATATATAGATATGGTATTAAATTAAGAAAAACTATTTTTAAAATATTTAAAATAAAGCCATACATTTTTAAGATATTCTATACAATCATGAATAAAATATAGATAATTAAATAATTAAATATATAATTAAATAAATAAAAAAAATGTAGTAAAAATATTTAAATATATAATTGAATAATAAAAAAAATTTCAATTAATATATTTAAATATGTAATTAAAAAAAATAATAATAATAAAAAGAAATATATTTAAATATATAATAATAATAATAAAAAAGAAATAAATATATTTATAAAAATAATAATATATATATATATATTACTTTTATAAACATACATAAATTAGAATAAGTTATTAAATAAAAATAACCAAAAAAATTAAGACGAACTGATGAAATAAATGCCTTAATTAAATATAACAAAAATATGGAAATTTTATTAAAAAAAAAGAAAAAAGAAATGAATTCGTTGAATTATGATTGAAGTGTTTAAGAGATTTAAATATAAAAATTATTAATTAAAAAATAAATAACTAATAGTTAACGAAAAAAAAAAAAAAAAAAAAAAAGACCAAATGAAAATGATCAGTAAATTTTGTCGAATTACTATTAATTAAAATAAT